>LR749708.1:2010945-2038121 GCA_902729485.2 Mus minutoides
CTTCCTTCTTCTTGATTTTCTTGTGTTTAGCAAATTGTATCTTGGGTATTCTAAATTTCTGGGGTAATATCCATAAGGAATTTGATAGAAAAAACAATCTAAGAAGACAGCCAATGAAAACTTCTGGCCTCTGAACATGTGCACACATGCATATATCTATGCAAACACTTAGATGTAACACAGAGAGGGAAGGAGGGAGGGAGAGAGGGAGGGAAGGAGGAGAGAGAGAGAGAGAGAGAGAGAGAGAGAGAGAGAGAGAGAGAGAGAGAGAATCAACAGAATGAAGAGGTTGAATGAACAAATTTTCCTGGGACATCTCATAATATAATTAGAAAATCTCTGAAGGTGGAAGTACAATTGGATATTTCCAACAACTACTACAAAAAACACTAAATCTCTTACCATCAATAACTACATCTCAGTAAAAGATGGGACATTGCAGCTAAAGAAAACTATCTTTGGAGTTTACAAAACACAGGTACTAGTCCATTCTACACACAAGGAAGAAGAGCATGCTATTCCTTAAAAGATGCCAATGATGCATTTGTCCTGTTAGATACTTGGAAATATTTCACATTATAACTAAAATTCTTGGTGAAAACAGTATGTGATTTCTCTTTCTCTCCTAGGAAAAGATCTCTAAATAAGAATGAAAACCAACACAATAATAAACTTGACCTCCTGGACTATCCTAAGGACTTAATATTAAAACCAATCATAAAATAATGTCTTAATATGGTGAGGAATGGAACTTCTTAAAATAGAAATACTGAGTCTGAATTGGTTTTGTTTCACTTTATTTATTAATTTATTGACTTACTCTGTTGTTCATCTCTCATCCATTAAACCTTTACTGAGCACTGGTAATTTACAAGGAATTGACAATTAACAATAAAGAAGACAGACAAATCTCTGCCCTGACATTGTATGGTGTAAACTTAGTTTGTGCACTCATTTATCCAACAAATTTAATAGCCATGGTATTTGGAAAAAACTAGGCTGGGTATTGGGAAGAATAATTAGAAAAGTGTTTCAGATATCATGTGTTGTCCCAATTGCTTTCTATTGTAGTAATAAAAACACTAACCAAAAGAAACCTGGAGAGGAAATGGTACATTTGATTACATGTTCTCATCATAATTCATCACTGAGGAAAGCCAAGACAGGAACTCAAGCAGGGCAGGAATCAGGATATAGGAACTAAACAGAAGCCACAGAAGAATGGTGCTTATAGGTTTGCTCATTCTGATTGCTTTTTTACACAGCTTAGGAACACTTGTCCTCTTGTGGCACCACCCACAGCATGCCAGGCCTTCCCACATCAATCATTATTCAAGGAAATTCCCCCAGACTTGCCTATAAGCAATTTGATGTAGGCACTCATTCAATTAAGGTTTTCTTTCCACATGACTCTATTGTGTATAATGTTGAAAATGAAGCAAAAACAAAACAAAAAAACGAAAACAAAAACCTGGTACATGCATACAACTAGTTTCAATATAGCCAAAAGTCTAATATCAAGATAATTTATTCTAGTCTTCAGCAAAGTAGAATGAATATTGAAAGTACCAGAATGAGATCACTTCAAACTGGAGTTACCTAAAGAAGGGGCACTAAAACAGGCTGTAAATTGAGGCAAATTTTGGTATTTGGATACAAAATGCTGAAATATCCCAGTCAAAAGCAAATATGCCCAACTTAGTTGAGAAATTGTAATTGAATATATGTCATACAAGGCAAAGCACAGGAACACATTGAAGAATATCTAGCTAAATATTTGGGTGATGCTGCATAAAGATATGTGATCCATAAAGATATCAGACACTAAGAGAAAAATCTTGACTGTTTAGATGAGCCATCCCTCTTATCCCCTTCACCATGCCTAAAATCTCTAATTAACAAAGCACACTTTGATATTTTCAAAATGTTTGAAAACATAACAATGCATAAATATGTTTACAAAAGGTCAGATGTAATATTGAGAGATAGAGAGAGTCTGAAATTTCCCAACTATGGCCACTTTGACCTTGCCAGTTCCAGCATCAGCTCCTTGCTGAGCTTCCAGCAGACAACAGATGAATGAGCACTGATAGAGGCTTAGCTTAGCTCTCTTCATTCTTCAATTATCCATAGACTCATGAAAAACAGTATATACTTGTTATGTTAAGCAACTAAGTTCAAGAATGTGTTGTGGTACACAATAGAAAACCAATAAAAAAATTGTAATGGAATTGTGTTCAATCATATAAAACATAGGTTATATGACATTGAATTTTGGTTAAAGCCTCCAGGAGAAACTAGAGATATGATGAAGATATTATTAGGATAATCTTGTTCCATTTTATGCCATGTAGAGCCACTGGTAAAACTGTTACCTGATGTAATTATAGATATCAAAATGCATTAATGAATGATGAATTTAAGCAACCAAATGGAAGCTCTGACTCCCTCTCATTGGCTATATTTAGTTCATTGTTATAAAATGATTGTTTAGAGAATAATAGCTATCCAGTTTATTGGTAGAACATACAAAGAAAGAAAGGATTCATTGTTTTCTGGTAGAAAACATAAAAATTGTTTTCATTCATAGTCCCTTAGGGGAGCAAAGACATCTCTCAGAAAAATATTGCTAAGGAACAAAGATCAAATTACAGGTGTGGCTATAAGACAGCTATAAAGTTTGTGGAGAAATTAAGGAAGAGCCTAGAAGGACACCTTTCCTGCACAAAAGAACTTACCGAAATATGAAGTGTGTGGCTTTTAAGTCAAGGACAGGAATAGAGTCTTATTCAAGGATCTAGAAACATTTTATTTCATCTGGATTGGCAATGTTATGCCAATTCGCCTTCAAAAGGAGCTGAAACTGAAGGAAAAAATATAAAATGGACAGAAAGACTTTTGTACTCCCAGATTTCTGTAGGTATGATGTAGGAATATTTCTCAATGTGTTCTTTTTGAATTATTTCTTTTCTTTTTGAAATTATAATATAATTACATCACTATCACTCTGCCCATTCCAACCTCCAAATCATCCATATGTCACTACTTTCTTTCAAATGTATGGCCTCTTTTTCATTAATTATTCTTACATAAATTGTGTGTGTGTGTGTGTGTGTGTGTGTGTGTGTGTGTGTTTGTGTGTGTGTGTGTACATATATATTCCTAAATACATGAAAAATACATGAATACATGCTATTTCCTGGGTAAGACTACTTATAGTACTCTTAGTATTCCTTAAATGTCTTTAGTTCTTTGTCCAGGTTTCAGGACTCTTGGCCTTTCCACCTTTTATTTGAGTATGTCAATTTGTTTATCTTTGCTCATCAAATCTAGGTCTCATGCTGACAAGACTTTGTGGGTATAGCTTCTGGCTTTATTAGGAGATACAATCTCCTAGCAAACTCTCTGGTCCTGTGACTCTTACAATCTTTTTCCCTGAGCATACTTTTCAGTGTTCCCTATGCTTCAGGTGAGGAAATTCTGTTGTATATGTATCCACTGACTGAGCTCCACAAGTCTGCAGTTTGGTTGATTGTGCTTTTCTGCAATGGTCTCTATCTGCTGCAAAGAGAAGTTTCCTTGAAGAGGCATGAGACTATACTTATCTGTGGTGTAGGAACAAACATTTAGAAAGCTGTTAAAAATTATGTTCATTTACTAACGAGGTCTTTTTAGGTTCTCCATCTAGACCCATAAATTCATTAGCCCCAGTAGTTGTCTAGGTTTCCAGTACCAGTCATGATTTCCCTTTTGTTAAAGAAGTATTTTTCTCCGTTAATTTATTTACTTGTTCACTTTACATCCCGATCACAGCTTCCCTCTTCTCAAGTTACCTCTCCCATTGCTCTTTCCTCTTCACCGCTCCCCTTCACTGGCCCCCGCCCCTGTAATCTCTTCCCAAGCTACCCTGGCATATCAAATCACTGCATGACTAGGCACATCCTCTCCCACTGAGCCAGAAAAAGCAGTCCAGTTAGGGGAACAAGATCCACTGACAGACAACAGAGTCAAGGACAGTCCCCACTCAAGTTGGTGAGAGTCTCACATGAAGGACAAGCTGCATATCTGCTTCATATATTTGAGGAGTGGGGGTTAGGTCCAGTCCATGTATGTTTGGTTGATGATTCAGTCTCTGGAAGCCTCCCAGGGTCCAGGTTAGTTGACTCTGTTGGTCTTGTGGAGTTCCTATCCCCTTTTATCCCCCATTTGGGTCCCTCAATCCTTCTCCCAACTCTTCCACAAGACTCCTTGAGATCTGTCTAATGTTTGACTGTGGGTCTGGGCTTCTGTATCAGTCTGGGTGGAGCCTCTCAGAGGACAGTTATGCTATGTCTTTGTCTATAAGCATAATAGAGTATCATTAATAGTGTCAATGACTGGTTCTTACCCAGGGAAAGGGTCTCAAGTTGGACCATTCATTGGTTGGTCATTTCCTCTGCTCCATCTTTGTCCCTGCATGTCTTGTAAGCAGGACAAATTTTGGGTAGAAGATTCTGTGGGTGAGTTAGGGTCTTTATCCCTCTACTAGGAGTCTTGCTCACCTACAGGAGGTGGACAGTTCAGGCTCCATATTCCCACATTGCTAGGATTCTCAACTAGAGGCATCCTCAAAGACTTCTTGGAGCTTTCTGCATCCCATAGATGGCACATCCTATAGATGTTCCACTGCCCCTGACTGCTGATAATTTTCATTCACTATCCAGGCCTTCTCTCGCAGGCTCTCCTTACAGCTGATCCCTCCACCATTTGCCTTCCCATCCCCACTCCCACCCAGTTGCCTCCCTCTATCTAGGCCCAGAAACACTTGAAAAAATGTTCAGCATCCTTAGTCATCAGGGAAATTTACATCAAAATGACTCTGAGATTCCACCTTATACCCATCAGTATGGCTAAGACCAAAAGGTCAAGCAACAGTACATCCTGGCAAAGATGTGGAGCCAGGAGAACATTCTTCCATTGCTGGTGGAAGCGCACACTTATATCACCATTCTAGAAGCGCAGTTTTTCAGAAAACTAGAAATAGTCCTAATTCAAGACCCAGCTATACCACTCCTGGGTATATACCCAAAAGATGTTCCACCACATCCCAATGACATTTGCTCAACTATATTGATATCAGCTTTATTCATAATAGCCAGAAACTGGTAATAATCCAGATGTCCTTAAACTGAAGAATGGATAAGGAAAATGTGGTACATTTACACAATGGAATATTAAGAATATCATGAAATTTGCAGGCAAATGGAGAAAACAGGAAAATATCCTGAGTGAGGTAATCCAGACTCCAAAGGACATACATAGTATGTACACATTTATAAGTGGACATTAGCTATAAAGTACAGGGTAACCACAATACAATCGAGAGACCCAAAGAAACTAAATAATAAGGAAGACCCAAAGGAGGAAGCTTCTTAAGCGGGTCTAAGTCCAATTAGAGAGTTGTTTGTTACCAGCAAGATACACATGCCACTAGCATACCCTTAGTGCTATTGTGCTATTGTGGCCATTGTTGTGGTTCTTAGGTTTCATAGTTGAATAGAGCTTTTGGTTGCTTCCTCCTTTAGAAGCATGCATAGTATCTAATAATACTATAAAAGCTTGTCCTAGAGGGAGATTTCAGGTCAGTTATAGCCCAAGGGTCTCTAGGATCTGAGTCTGAAGTGCATGATATCATTGTCAATGGGGGCATATCTTCCATGTCTAGGAGGCAACCAAGGTCAATAACAATCAATAACATGTCATTTTTAGGAGTCTCTTGATCCACTTAGACTTGACCTTAGTACAAGGAGATAAGAATGGATCAATTCTCATTCTTCTACATGATAACGGCCAGTTGTGCCAGCACCATTTGTTGAAAATGCTGTCTTCCTGATAAACAACTTGAAAGAGATCTTTTCATGCTGTGTTGAGTCTTTTGATGGATATTCTTTGTCTCTTGCAGAAGATATTGTCAGCTCTGATGAGAAATTTTCATATATATGCATATATGTTTATATGTATCTATATATTTATATGTTTACATGTATATATATATATATATATATATATTTGTAAATAAACTTATCTATATGATTGTTAGACAGTTGATAATATGATTCCTTGTGACTTTTTTAGAAATATTTATTGTTGGAGCAGAAGGGGTCTGCAACCCTAGAAGAGGATCAACAATATGAACTAACCAGAACCCCCAGAACTCATGTCTCTAGCTCCATATGTAGCAGAAGATGGCCTAGTCAGTCATCATTGGGAAGAGAGGCCCCTTGGTACTGCAATCTTTATATGCCCCAGTACAGGGGAAAGCCAGGGCCAAGAAGTGGGAGTGGGTGGACAGGGGAGCAGGGAGGGGGGGAGGGGACTTTCAGAATAGCATTTGAAATGTAAATTAAGAAAATATCTAATAAAAAAATTGGAAGAAAAAAAAAGAAATATTTATTGTTATTTACTCCCTCTTTCCTTCCTCTGTATTTATCTCCTGCTCAAAGAGAGACTCCCCCTCCCATTTCCCCATTTCCCTAACAAAACCACTTGAAGCCTGCAATTACTCTCTATTGCTCCCCCACCTCCCACCTTGACCATGATCCCTTTTTATTTTCTTTGCTTCTGCAGTTGCTACAGGATATCTCTTCACATCTTAGGTTGTAGAGCTAGGAACCTTCAGTGAGTGAGAACATGCAAAATTTGTCTTTCTGGGTATAGATTACCTCACTCAGTATGATCTTTTCTAGTTTCATTCATGTACCTGTAAAAGTTGATGATTTTATTTTCTTTACAGGTGAATATTGCACAGATTTTCATTATCTGTTTGTTGGTTAAAGTGGGTCATTTTCATCTCTTAGCCATTGTGAATAAAAGTAGCAATGAACAAGGCTGAGCAGATAATTGTGGAGTAAAATTTCCTGTCCTTAGACTATATACCAGAACGGTATAGCTCGGTCTATGTGTTCTTTGGAAATTGCAGCGGATATCCAGATAGTAAAATCATGCCTGTGTGAAAAACCAACAACCATGAAAATCATGAAGAACTGGAATCATTAAAGCCATCTTGGAGCAGGGAAAACAGGCAGCTTTCAGCAAGGAGTATTAAGTCACTTTAGGCTATTGAATACTATTAACTTTCATTCTTCTAGACTACTAGTAGGAATATTCATTTAGGTGTTTGTGTTCCCATTCTTTCTTTATAATGTAGGCATGTTTATGGTAAGTGGCTTTCCCTCTGCTCTATAACTTTCTGAATCAAGAGGGACCCTCTATGGATCTGATGTTGGGCACAATACCCTAGACCATATACACACACCATGTTATAATTTGAAGAGACTTGAAAGTGCCCTAAATGAGAGTTAAAACGTTTTACAAGTAACATCAAGCTATCAATTGTGCCTAGAAAGCAAGCTATCATAATGTTGAATTCATAGGCAAGAGTTGTCATAGAGGATGTGTGCATGACTCTTGATAGTAATTTACCACTCTAACTGTGGTCCCAAGTATATAGGTATAGTATATCCTATTAATATCTAGATTTGTTTCAATCAAACATATAAAGTTAAAGTCAGACAAATTTTGACAAAAATACTCATGCACTTCTGTTATTTCTTTTTCATCCCTCATACTCCAATAAAAGTATACCTGTGATACTCTACTGAAGGAAATTAGAAGAGAAATGTTCTAGCAGAATCTGTAGTGGACCACAGTATCACAGTGACTTGATAGCTAACTGAATATGGCTACAGAAGCCCAGAAAACATTGTTTGTGCTTACTTTAGAGCCGTAAAATCATTCAACCATTCTATAGACAAAAGGACTCTAAGTATAAGGTAGTATGCTACCCAGAAAGAATTAACTGATAAAACAGTGTATGAAGTAGAAACTAGCTGCATGGAGTACTGACAGTTCATTTAAATAAGATTAATGAGGCAAATGTACAGACTATTCCTTAGTTAACTGATTTGATCTTCTAATGATATTTGTAAAATATCAGCTGGATAAACATCTATAAATTAATAAATAGATATAAAAATAATAACAGGGTTTCTAATACCAACACGAGAATTTAAATAATCTGTATTGGTCAGAGATGTGATTATTCTCTTACAAACTATTCCAGACTCTACAGTGCAGAATGATGCCCACGGAGATTATTTGTGACATGGGAAGAAACCAAGTAAGACCTTTCATAATTATATAAAGTTTCTATTAAAATTATACTTTAAATTAATAGAGAGGAGTCTTTGGTTTAATAATAATACAAGTGATCTATAAGACATATATAATCAAAGTAGTCATAGGATAAGATTTTAGGTGGGGGTGTGTGAAAATGAAGTTTCAGTGGTACCCAAATCTAGTCATTAATCTGTTTAAATATTTTCAGTAGCTCCATGGTGATTTACATGATGCTCCTTCAAAAGTCTAAGATTCATACAGAGCCAGATCATTAGAACTACCACAACCATCATCATGGTCATGTATATTGAGTATTCATTTTCATGTCATGAAGTGTCATTGTTATCATTTTTATTCCTGACAATAGCCCTGGAGACACTATGCTTGTTCAGGTTAGTTAGTCAGCTGGGGCAGAGTTGACTAAGGATTCAAGTGGAAGTCTACCTATAAATTCAAAGCACTCATTTTCATATTGTTTGTTTTATGTGACAGGTTCTTACCTGTAGTTTAGGTTGGCCTGGAATTCATCAAGTAGCCTAGACTGTCTGGAATTCATGACAATTTTCCTACTTTGGCCTTATAAGTGCTGGGATTACAAATGTGAGCCCACAAATTTGGGTTCATGCAATTATTCTTCAACATTATCCAAACACTCCTCTCTTCATGGGTTGTTCATTAGCTTATGAATACCAGTTTATATACTACAGTTGACAGACTGTAGAATACTTATTACCTGAGTGACTGGAAGAGTGATAAAAAATCATTGGGTAAAAGAAAAAAATTGAATTAAAATATAGAATCCATGGTAGAGCAAATGATAGCAGAAGGTAAGAAAATGTTAGATTTTTGTTATGCTAGTAAGATAATAATAATCCCTCTATGTTGTTCAAGAATAAATCAGCAAGATGAAATGTGTGGAAGAAATTATATGGAAATTAATTTCCATATATATGCAAGTTGGTTGCTTATTTAGGTGAGAATGTTTTTATATATCTAGATTCATAAGACAAAAATCAAGAGAAAGATGTCATAAATAATGGAATGCTTTGGAAGGATACTTCTGAGAATGAATGTTTGCCAGCTGTGTTCAAACATAGGTGTGCTGGGAAGCATGTTCTTCTATTAAACAAGCTTCTAGCTTCAGTGACCAAAACTTGTAAGAACATCTAAAATTCACTGATGTTGTTGCCCTTCCTTATCTTTGCCAGATTCTCCACTCATATTTCATAATTTTCTCCATATAGCAATGCTCTGATATTAATACTATCCTTTGCAGCGTACAAAGTTATGTGAGGAAATAATTACCCTTCTGTAAGAGATTTAGATAGGTCAGAATAATCTAACACTAAAATCCTTTCCCATTTCCCTGTATCAGACCGAGAGTCCAGGCCACTGACTGAAAATAGTGGTCCTCTCCTTCTGTGATGAAAAGGAGGCTTTATTTCCCTCCAACATATTTTCAAGGTGACAAAATTGTAATGCAGATGAAAGGCCATTGCATTCATGTTGACCAACCAACCAGATCAAGTAAATTCTTATCAAAGTAGTATCTTGGTATTTTTACTTAATTGTGCCAAATTTTATCAAACCATCACATCATGCAATAATATGAAAGAGTAACAAAATAGCAGTAACCATTTTTTCTTCCCCAGATCAGTGTTTTTATTTTCCATCCTTACCCAGTATCCAAAACATGTATTCTGTTTACCTAATCATGTGATCATTCCTACCATAGTTCGTTGGGTGGTGTAACAGTATTCTCCATTGGGAAGACAGCATGTCACAGGGAGATTTTTGAAGTGGAGAGATGGAGTCCTACTGTACCTACATTTATAGACTCTGATCTTTATTGGAGTCCTACTCCTTTCTAAAAGAGACTAGGAAACAGTCAAGAACCTATGAGCAATAACCTTTGGAGACTCAGCTTACTTACTGCTCACCAAACTTTTTGTCTAATTCTGTCACTGTACATGAGTATTCTCTTTTGTTTACTTTTTACTTTTGTAAGAACTTCTATCAGTGTTCTAAGTCCCTTCTTTCAGTCCTTCAGTCTTTTAATTGGTCATTTAAAGGCTGGAGAGATGGTTTAGTGATTGAGAATGTGCACACTGTTCTTTCAGCGAACGTGAGTTTGAGTCTCGGCACCCACATGAGGCAGCTCACAATAGCTTGTAACTTTTTCTCTAGCAGTGAGGTCCAATACTTCTGTCCTGCACAGGCACCTTCACTCACATGCCCATGCCCACATAGAGGTACACATGCATACACCCAATTAAAATGATCGTGTGATCATTTAAAGACAGCATTGTCTTCTCTAAGACACAGTAGTTCCCGAAAAGTCGGGATGAGCTAAAGAGGGCTTGTAATAAAGGTAGGATGACATTGAGAAGAAAGTGCCATCTTGAGTGGTTCATTGATAGGTCAAGCAGGAGGAAGTGGAATAACACATACTCCATAAAAGTCAGCAAGGCTTAGTAACCAGTAAGGGGAGATGTTCCCATAGTGCCAACATAAAGTGCCACAAAACACTTTAATTGTTAAGCAAGTAGATCATTGTGGTTTCATGTATATGCTTTCCTTAGGCACCAACTGTGGTTCTGGGTGTGTGCTTTCTCCCTCAGGGTGTTCAGGCAGCACTGTTCACCAGGCTGGAAAAATGAAGCGGCTGGGAGATGGAGGAAAACAGCTGGTGTTTATTCATGATAGACAAGGGCTATATATGACCCTAAAGAATAGGAAGGAGCTTTCAGAGTGAAGGAAATTACTGGCTGGAGAATAAAGTACTGTGAATAGCTCATTTGTATGGATAGCCATTCCAAAAATCCCAGGTACTTGCTGGCCAGACTCTTATTGGGAAAGGGGAAGTTCAACTTGTAGGTTTGCCAATGACTATGTGACATTTCTCAGGAAGAAGTTTGGGGGTCAGGATCCCCATATCAGGCAGAGAAGAGGAAGCCTGACCAAGAAAACAGAGTCCTCTGTTTTGAACCAAGCTTAGAGGAGCTATTTGAACATGGTAGATTACAACCTTAGCAGTGAGGTGAAACATATCACAGACACACATTTTCTAGATAAAAGTAGTATCAACAGGTGGTCTCCATCAGAAGAGTATAATGATCCCAGAGGAACAAGGCCATAGAGCGATGAAACATTGATCAGGGTGTAGGAAGGGTAATAGTAAGGAGTCCTTAGCAGAGGGTCCCTAAAGGTGATGTTCCCTGGGGGAAGAGATTTAGGATTGAAGCCCTTCAAGAATCAGCCTAGGGAAAAGGAAAAGTTTAATTTACTCAAAGCCATAGAAGCAAAATGTTTACATATGACATTTCTCTGGCTCTTGTGACAAAAGTGTAAAGAATGTATGGAAGCTAGGAAGGAGATTGAGGACATGTCACTGGAGAAATGGGAAAGCATCTGGTTATGATTATTTAAGGCTTGCAAGGACACATACAGGAAAGGACTTAAAACTTGGAGGATTATTCTGGCTTCTACAAAGAAAGAAAGGGGGAGGGTGTAGAAGGATGGGCAAACAGATAGGGATATACAGAGACAGACTGTGCAGATGAGGCAAACTGTTGGCTTTCCTGCTACATAAAATAGACTCAAGTAGAGTTAATTTTCTGGCAGCTCCTCTGTCCTCCATCTTCTGCTAAGGTCTGTACTCCAGAAGGTGGCCCCAGAGGGCAAGTCTGCCAGCAAGTTGATCACATGGGAATGATGACTGGTTTTCATTTTACGGTGGTTTCCTTTCATGCTCTGCATGGCCTCCCATGCCCCCATCCCAGCCAGGCTTATGAGACTACATAGGCCTGCACTGCCTCTATAGTAACTGTAAACACATGTTTTCTGCTCTCTCCAATTGCGGCGGAAGTGCCATAAGTTGCAGCTCACCAGAGAGGAAAAGGGGCATGAAGCTGTTTGAGATGTCTTAGGTAATTACAGCCACACAAAATGTCTCAGCCTCATGTAATAAATCATATCTTCCACATCTGTCGGGGCAAGAATGGAAAGGAGGCATGTCTTCTCATCCATGTGTGGCCAAACACTTCTCTCCTGGCCCTGCACAAGCACAACTGAAGCTGGCAGAAGTCACTTCCCTCGCAGCACATATATGCAAATAATCCAGGGGCTCAGGGAAGGTAAAGTTCTATAACTGACAATAGACAGCTTTGAAGAGCTTACACTAGAACTTTCCTGAAAGGACTATGTCTAGAAATCTCTCCCTAAATGCTCTTTATCTATGTCTCATCCATCCTTGTCATCTTTATACACCCTTTTTACCCTTTACTTTTATGATACACTCCATAAATATAGCTATATGTGAGAATACTACTACCATAAGAATGATCTGTCTTAGGCACCAATAAACCAAGCAAGTTGGCAGTGATTTAGGAACTTTTCATAAAAGTAAACAACCTGGAAAAAGAAAGGACAAATGTTAAGAAAGGCAATATTCCCTATATGAACAAGTTAAAACTTTTCATTAAAGTAACTGTGTGCATGTGTGATTTAAGTACCTGTTCACATGTGTGTAGGCATATGTCCTTGTGCATATTAGTATATAAAGACCAGAGGCAGAAATGTGATAGGGATTTTGCTCCATCATATGTCACATTAAAGAAATTAATTACATCTGTATTTATTCATTTTGTAAATGTGTATGTGTTACATTCCTGTACTAAACATATGTGTCATAGAGAAGAAAATTTGTGAGAGTGCATTCTGTCCTTCCAAGTTACAAATCCTAGGGTTGAAATCAGCTTGGAGGCAAGTGCCCTTACACACTAAATCATCATGACAACCCTCTGTCTTACCTTTTGAGACAGGGTCTCTCACAGAACCTGGAGTTCACAGATTTGGATGCACTCCACCAATTGGCCTGGGTCTTCCTCCTCCTCCAGCACTGAGGTTGCAGATCCAATTGTTGTCACTCTGATGTGGGTGCAATCTCTGGTCTGTTTGCTTGTGCAGCAGGCATTTCATTGATTGAGCCCCCTAACCCCAGCTTTAAACTACCATAGTTTGAAGACTAGTTGAACACGCCTTCCACTCTATTGTGTAAATTGATGTAACACTAACATGATAACAAAACAGGTTTCCAGAAATAAACATGGAAACTTTCCGAATCATGCAGAGTTCTAGAGATGGGCTGTTAGGGCAAGGCTTTTCATTGGCCTCATCTAGCTGTGGCACCATGGCTCAAATCATGTCATCTTTATTCAAAACAGAACCAATGATATTCAGGAAACCTAGAAGTTCTGTGGTTTTGAGAAATTCAGAAACATAGAGATAAAAATGGACCAAATTAACAAAGTTTACTCACTATTTTCCAACTCAGGCGAGTTCCTGGGACCACATTTGGTTCAACTTTAACAAGTGTGACTGTCTGGTTTCTCAGTTCGAGGATGCAGAGACTCACTCTGACAGCACCAAAATGCCATGGCTAGAAGCCAGATAGTTGATGGTGAGGACAGAAATCTCAGAAAAGATGATACCAGAACTCTAAACTGGACCTCTGATATGTTCATACACGGAGCCTGTACTCTGAAGCTCTATTAAAGCCTGCTGGAATAATTCATGATTGAGTCATCAGGGAGAGATCAAATTAGAATGTTCTATTTAATAAGGCAGGGAAGTATATATACATTTTCAACGATGTTCACCAAAAATAGTTTAAAATGAACCTATTTTTATACGCATGAACTTTGTATCCAGTACAACTCATTTCCTTAATGTTCCAGATAGATAGTTGACATTTTATTGTACTTTGGTTTTGTTCCAAATTTAATCCGAAGCCACCTGCCCCTCACTGGTCACAGAGCCATGCTCAGGAAACACAAAGCCATTATGCTAATACAAGACTAAGCTTAACACAATTAGGTAGATAAACTTCCCATACCCTCCCCCCAAAATTACACACTGATACCTATGGTCTTCCTACCTGCTTCCAGCTCCAAGTCTTATATAATAGATGTTAGTGTGTGTGCTGACCAGATTCAAATATGATTTTAGCAGACCACTTAAGGTGATATCCTCCTTTGTTTTTTTGTTGGTTTCTTCTTCTTTTTTTCTTGGATGTTTTCTTTATTTACATTTCAAATGTTTTCCCCTTTCCAGGTCTCCCTTTTGGAAACTCCCTATCTCATCCTCCCTCCCCTGCCTCTATGAGAGTGGTCCCCACCACCCACCCACTTCTGTCTTCCAGCCCTGGCATTCCCCTATTCTAGGGTGTTGAGTGTCCTCAGGCTCAAAGGCCTTTCCTCCCACTGATGTCCAACAAGGCCATCCTCTGCCATGTATGAGGCCAGAGGTATGGTTCCCTCCATGTGTACTCTTTGGTTGGTGGTCCAGTCTCCAGGAGCTCCAGGGGGTCTGGCCTGTTGACACTGTTGCTCCCTCCATGGGGCTGCAACACCACCAATACCCTCCCAGCTCCTTCAGTCTCTTCTCCAACTCCTCCATCAGGAACTTTGTTCTCAGTCCAATGGTTGGTTGCAAGCATCTTCCTCTTTATTTTTCAGGCTCTGGCAGAGCCTCTCAGGAGACAGCCATATTAGGCTCCTGTCAGCGAGTACTTCATGGCATCCACAATAGTGGCTGGGTTTGGTGACTGTATGTGGGATGGGTCCCCCCATGGGGCAGTCTCAGTATGGCCTTTCTTTCAGTCTGTGCTCCACACTTTGTCTCCATATTTTCTCCTGTGAGTATTTTATTCTCCTTCTAAGAAGCACTAAAACATCCACACTTTGGTCTTCCTTCTTCTCAGGTTTCATATGGTCTGTTAATTGAATCTTGGGTATTCCAAACTTTTGGGTTAATATCCACTTATCAGTGCGTGAATACCATGTGTGTTCTTTTGTGAATGAGTTGCTTCACTCGGGATGATATTTTCAAGTTCCATCCATTTGCCTGTGAATTTCATGAAGTCATTGTTTTTAATAGCTGAGTAGTATTTAATTGTGTAAATATACCACATTTTCTGTATCCATTTTTCTGTTGAGGGTCATCTGCATTGTTTCCGGCTTCTGGCTATTATAAATATGGTTGCTATGAACATAGTGGAGCATCTTTGCCCAGTGGCAGTATCATAGCCAATGAGGTTCATCCGAGGAACGATTATTGCTAATTGAACATAGTGGAGCATGTGTCCTTATCACACGTTGGAGCATCTCCTGGGTATATGCTGCATCCTCAGGTAGTACTATGTCCAATTTTCTGAGGAACTGCCAGACTGATTCCCAGAGTGGTTATACAAGCTTGCAATCCCACCAGCAATGGAGGAGTGTTCCTCTTTCTCCAAATCCTCCCCAGCATCTGCTGTCACCTGAGATTTTTATTTTAGCCATTCTGACTGGTGTGAGGTGGAATATCAGAGTTGTTTTGATTTGCATTTCCCTGATGACTACAGATGTTAAACATTTCTTTAGGTGCTTCTTGGCCATTCGAGTTTTCTCAGTTTAGAATTCTCTGTTTAGCTCTGTTTCCATTTTAATAGGGTTATTTGTGTCTCTGGAGTCTAACTTCTTGAGTTCTTTGTATATATTGAATATTAGCCCTCTATTGAGGGCTAAGTAAAGATCTTTTCCCAATCTGTTAGTTGCCATTTTGTCCTATTGACAGTGTCCTTTGCCTTACAAAAGCTTTGGAATTTTATGAGGTCCCATTTGTCAATTCTTGATCTTAGAGCATAAGCCATTGGTGTTCTGTTCAGGAAATTTTTCCCTGTGCCCATGTGTTCAAGGCTTTTTTACACTTTATCTTCTATTAAGTTCAGTGAATCTGGTTTTATGTGGAAGTCCTTGATCCACTTGGACTTGAGCTTTGTACAGGAAGATAAGAATGGATTAATTTGCATTCTTCTACATGTTGACTGCCAATTGAACCAGCACCATATGTTGAAAATACTGTCTTTTTCCACTGGATGGTTTTAGCTCTTTCATCAATGATCAAGTGACCATAGGTGTGTGGGTTCACTTCTGGGTCTTCAATTCTATTCCATCGATCTACCTGACTGTCAAAAACTATGAAGTTTTTATCACTGTTGCTCTGTAGGACAGCTTAAGGTCAAGGATGGTGATTCCCCCAGAAGTTTTTTTATTGTTGAGAATAGTGGTGATATCCTCCTAATTCAACAGTCTTCATTTTCATATGATTTGACTTATCTTTGGATGCTTCGAGTTAGATCTTTAAAATAATCCAATTATTACTACTAAGCAGGATTGAACTTTTGAACCTGGAAGAGTGATAAAAATGTTCCTAGGCAACAGAGCAAGAATGACCACATGTGACATTTAATGTTGTCTTTTCATGAACATTAACAATGGAAAGATTGGAGTCTTCAGAACCAGAGAAAATAAGGTACATGATCTGATGTGCAAATGGTTAGTGTTTCAGTGCCTTACAAAAGGACAAAAAGCCTTAAAGATGCCAAGGATGATTCTAAATGACTAGAAACATACTCTCATTCAGGAGTAGCATGGGACCCTGGAGAAATGACCTCATGGAGAAAAGCTTGCAAAACCATACCTAGAATATGACTCTTCATGGTCTACATTGGTGGATTAAAATACATCAGTCATAGCAAGGTTACAGTGACCAATAACTCCAATTCTGAAGCACATGTGCTCTGTCTTGTCACATGTCCAATACAGATTATGTGGACTCTGTTTCCCATTGCCTGTTCTACTCATCTCAGGATCTAGGGAGCTAAAAGTTGTTCTCAGAGCAATAGTTCCCAGAGGCAGAGTAAAGATGTTGTAAAAAAAAATGTGCTGGATTTTAAAATCTCCACAAGAAAGTAGATTTTTACTTCAGGGCAAGTCTATTGGCCAGCTCAAGTCACATGATGAAGCTTAGAAACAAGAGCAAAGAATTCTGGTACACAGCTTGTTTTCTCCTTTTTCTTCTACCCGGGATCCCGGATAAGGGAATAGTGATATTCACATTCCATTCTAGAAAATACTTCATAGGGAGTTTGTCTCCACTTTGATTCTAGATCTTATTGAGTTGAGAATCAATCTAAAACACCAAATTCACTGAGTCCAGAGTTAGTCTAAGGATTCTATACAAGAGATTACTCAAAAAGCTGTTTCCAATAAACTTGTAATGTTGGTTTAAGATACATGCTGTATGCAGGTAAAAGGCTAATATGCATCCAAGTTGGGTTTTTGTATTCAATAATTGTGTGTGTAGCAAGGTTGTTGTTGGTATTTTTTGTTGTTGTTTTTGTTTGGGGGATTGTTGTTGTTGTTGTTGTTCCTAACAATGTAAACCAATTTGGGTATCTTGTAGTCAAACTTTTCAGTCTACTCTGTTCTTCTGAGTAGTAAAATGAAGAGTCAATGGTATTTGCATCTGTGTTTTCCACATTGATTCATTTTCCACTAGGTACTAGTCAACTGCAAGAGAGCTGAAATGCAGAAGTCAGTCAGTTAAATAAGCTGGTAAACATACCCGACAACTGGATCCTCTGGCACACACAATGCTGTTGGAAACTGGCCTCTAACACTTACCAGTCCATGTGTGTGTGTGTGTGTGTGTGTGTGTGTGTGTGTGTGTGTGTGAGAGAGAGAGAGAGAGAGAGAGAGAGAGAGAGAGAGACAGAGAGACAGAGAGAGACAGAGAGAGAGAGAGAGAGAGAGAGGGAGGGAGAGAGATTCATGAAGAAGCATACATATATGTGCAGTTGTATGTATGCTTATTTGGAGACCATAAATCAGTATATTCTTACTCAGTAGCTCTCCATTTTATTTTGAGAGGCAGAGTCTCTTAGTGAGTGTCACACTGATTTAGATAGACTGGCTAACAGCAAGCACTAGGAATACACCTCTGAATTTTTCCTCTTAGTCTCTGCCCAGTACTATTGATTTCAGCCACAACCTGGCTTTTACTTCTCACTTTGAACAAGCTGTTTTTTAACCTCTCTGAATGTAACCACTCACCTAAGAATTGAAAAATATATATATATATAGGCACACATAGTTCACGGTAAATTACTATGCAAATATGACAGCCAATTCTATTGGGAACTAAAAGCTGAAATGACCGACTTCTTAGGTATATTTTCACAAGGTATTTTTTGCTCTTTTTACTTATTTCAAAAACCTTTCCTCCATCCATTTCTGTATACCCCCACTCACCCTACCCCCACAGAAACCCAATTCGGAGGTCATAAGTTACAAATCCATTAGGAAATATTTCTAGAAAACCATTCAAATGTTTCCATTTTTGTATATCAGTCTCTATATTCTTATGCTACAGAAAGCCATTTTCTCCTTTGATTGCTGTTTAAACTCTTTAAGAACTTGTCAAGTATTATTATGTCATACTCACCCAACTTGGGGATTTAATCTTCCACTCCATCCACTTCAGAACATATTCATTTTCTGGAGTACCTGGTGACATAATCCCAGTAGCAGACACAAGGATTTAAGCATTTAGGTTTTCTTGAGTTACTTTGATTTTCTTGAATCCTAAGGAATCTTTTAGAGGTAGGCCTATATAAAGGCAAACTTCAAATAAATTTCACAAAATGACACATGTTCTTTGCATCATGAATTTCTGATTAAGAATCTATTCCAACAGTGCCTTTATGTTAATGAGAGGATGAGCTTTCAATGGCAAATAAATTTGGAAAAGTGGAATTTTTAAAAGTCATTTTTTTATAACAAGGGGAGGAGGACACTGAATGAGCTGTCGTGGGAAAGGAAGGGAATATTATTAATATAAGCTACATTAAATTTCAGAAGAATTAATATTTTTAAATTTAAAAACAAAAACTTTAAAACTTTTTCAATTCATTGTCATGACATTATTTAAAAATTAAACGTCTAAACGTCTACAATGATAAAGACAAGATATATATTAGATCATTTCTAAATTAAAAATAGTTTTCTAGTGTCCAACAGCCTCTATCAAATGGCTCTGTAAAATTCTCAGAAATAAAAAGCAAGTGACTTGAATTATAGAAACGTCAGAATAGAGTATTAAGTATTTGAAATTACACAGAACCCTTGAGAAGACACTCCAAAATTAGGGAGCAGTGTAAGTAGCCACTGTGGCTGTGTGACAGAGGGCTTGGGCATCTCACCTGAAGTGTCCACCTTTCGTCATCTCATATCTGTTTTATGAGAGGAAACCAAATCCTGTACACTGTTACCCAGCACTCCGTCTCAAGGGATCTGAATTTTGGCAACTGAAGACAGTGGCAAGAGATTGAATTGGGGGAGAAAGAAACCAAGGCTCTTCTGCCTCTGCTTCAGGCTGCAACGTGGAAATTAATTCTCCTCTGTGATCCCCCACCTCATTGCCATCTTTCATTGCTTGACAGGTTTGATTTAGCTCCAGCCTCTATCAGATGACCCTTGCTCCACATCCAAGTCATAACCTACCTCATCTATCTTTCTAAGCTACAAGAATGGTGCTGTGACAAACATAGTATCTTCTCTTTGGCTTTTACCAGTTCCATTTCCATGCATAATAATTACTTTGAATTACACCCATGCTGCTTAGAAGTCTCAAAGATGCTCCTAATTAGATTGTAGTTGATGACACAGCACACTAAATGTTGAAACAATGCAGATAACTTTTAGTGCCCCAGTAGAAATGATAAGGAACAAAGCACTGCGTGGAATGAAGCTAAATTATAGAAACTATTCCAGAAAGAAGATTTTATTAGAAGAAACAAGGAATAGAATATAAACCTGGATTCAACCATCTTTTTCTTCTTCTTCAGGGAGAAGCAACTTCTAATTGAGCAGTGAATATATCGACAGATCCTGAGCTGTCCCATACTGACAATTGGTGTGTTTAGTGGATCACTGTAAGATGTTCCTTAACACAAACTCCAGTGAGGGGGAAATGTATGTTATTAAAACTGCTTAGGAATACGATAAAAAAAAAAAAAAAAGATGAAGTCTGTCTCATTAATAAAACAAGTCTGAATCAGGTCAAACCATCATGGAGATATTGGTTCCAGTTTAATTACATGGTTCCAGATCTCCATTACATGTTAGACAGCATTCTGGGTTCTTTGTCCTATAACCATGATTCTGAATAAGGAAGATTAAATGATTCTTTCGTTTGTGCTGCCAACAAAGTTACGAGTATTAACATTTAAGACCTAGACCATCCTTCTGTTTCTATAAAGTTACTTTTTTTTGCACAAAGAAATGAAGCATAGACGTGTGCATATATTACTTACTAAAAATAACATCTATAAAAGTCAAATCTTGTAGGAAATTAATCCAAATCTTTTAAAGATATTGTAAGTAAAAATGTCTTTCCAAAATCAGTTCATAAATAAATCTTATTCTGAAATCTTTGCTTTTTAAAAAAAAAAAAAGAAAACATATCACTGAATACACTGCACATACAGGATATAGGACTTGAATAATTTGAGCTGGATTTAATCAGAAAGCATCATTCCTACAGTCTAACTTTCCTGGTACCAGAAAATACCAAGATTGTCCAAGTCACAGGTAGTCCTATCCAATTGTGACACGTAAGAATGACAAAAATAACCAGAATGACAAGTAATTGTTAAAGGTATAAGTAGCACGCACATGTTGGTCATAACTAACAGCTATCTGCTTGGACTTGAGTCCCACTCAACAAGAAGGAAATCATACCTGTTACTGGAAACCAAGTAGCAAGTATGACCCCTTAATAGATGACCGTGTTCCTTACTATCTTCTAAATCTTACTCATATATCCATGGGTCAGTTTGGCAAACATCCCTCATTGGAGAAGCCTGTCTTTACAATCAGAAAAAGCCACAATTGGACACGGTGCAGATATCAACAGAGCATGGAGAGTCCAACTCTAATGGACACAACTAATTCTTGCCTCCTGCATCTATGGCTTGGGGAACATAGTGGAAGAGGGGGTGAAAAGACTGTAAGAGACAGAATATAAAGTCTTTTGTGAAGCAGCTTCTGCATAAATATAAACAATGACACTATCAGAAGACATGTTCAAATGGAAGAGGGAAAATTCCATGAGGTCATAGACCTAGACAAAGAACCACAGGCAACTAATTGTTGTAAAGGGAAAAGGGAAATTATTCTTTCCCAGGGATGAGCCTGTATTTGTTTATCCAATTTCAAGTAGTTATCACTGAAATCACATACACAGAAACAACAACAATGAACTCAACAGGTTGTATTTATACCTTTGTGTATACTAACACACACACATAAACATATAACCTTATTGAAGAAAAAGGTTATTAAATTGAGATTGAGTGAGAGACATGGAAGGAATTGGAAAGAGGGGATTTGAGAGGGGGCTGGAGAGATTAAGGGGAAAGAAAGTGATGTAACTACATTTTAATTAAAAGTGCATGAAAATAAATATAACATAAAAGTTTTTCCGAGGCACAGTGACTTTAAGAAATACAAACAAAGCCACTGAGGGATTGTTTTGTGATAAACCATTCCATAACCTTCAGTGTTCTTCCATGGTTTTTTTTTTTTTTTTTTTTTTAACACACCAAATGGAGAAAATTACATGGAATACTTCCCAGATTTATTTGATCACAAAATCTTGTATATACTAAATATCTCGAATGAAAAATGTTCTGTTGAACACCAGATTGGCACAATTACTCTAAAGAACTTGAGAAAACTTAAATTGTAGTTAAAAAAAAAAAATCTGTGTCAGAATACATTGATTGAATTTAATACTATTCATATGGAAATTGTCTTTCCATTTCATATGGAAAAATACTTTATGTCTTGCTGTTAATTACATTTATTATTTATCCTTTAAAAGAATTAAGTACTTCTTGTCAGTGCATTGTTCTAGATAAAAGTAGTGTTTGATGAAGTGTAAACTTTACCAGATCTTGTAGCTGGAATAGAATGGTGGGTTTTGAAACCAGCTAATTTTGTGAGTTTACACTGTTAATTCGGTCTTCATAAGCATTGGGATAGAATGGTGGGCTTTAAAACTACCTAGGTTTGTGAGCTCAGATTATTAATTTAATCTCCATATGCCTTCACTGGCATGGTATGTAGTGATTTATTAAACTAGACATTAAGAAATTTTCAATGGATAACATCTAGTATCCTTTATGAACTTCAGATGATCTAATCATTTTCTCTGAAGATAGTCTGAAAAATCCTAAACTTTGATATAACCGTAATCTCTATTAAAGACCACAATTTGAAGAGCTCTTCTCTTCAGCATAAATCAAAGGGAAGATAGATTATGACTTAACTCCCTAATAACAATTCAAATACTATCTTGCATTTTGTCTGGACAATTTTTTTGTGTCCTAAGGATCTGAGGATTTGCTTCCCTACATTTCTCTCTATCTTCTCTACAATTTCAGTTTGCTCTACTGGTTACACACTCATCACAGTAGACATGTTCAACGTGGAGTGACCAAGCTTCAGGAGCTATGCTACAGTTTATGTGCAAAGCTTGGTCACCAGTCTGTTAATATTAAGAGACATGGCCATTTGGTTATGAGAAAAGACCCCCACATGAACAGGACCAGTAGTTCTATAAAAGAGACTCCAGAGAATTTCCTTATCCTTTCCACCATGTGAGAAAGGTACCATTTAGGAGCCAGGAAGTGTGTCCTCACCAGAATCTTGAACTTGGACTTCCAAATATTTAGAACCATAAGTAGATACTTTTGCTGTTTAAAACAAACCCAGTTTGTGGGTGTTTTCTTCTTGTTGTTGTTGTTGTTGTTGTTGTTGTTGTTGTTGTTGGGTTCAAATACAGTAAAATAACCATAAAAATTTATAAAATATTTTCTTTTTATATGAGCTCTTGTGAGTCAAAACCTTTTCTAGGGAGACTCAACATAAGTTTCCTTACCCCAGATAGGAAGTTCTTGATAGACTAAAGTATAGATGTCACTAAGGTCCAACTTGATGAACTAAAGAGTTTTATTAGTTATGTATAGGAAGATGGGTAAGGGGCTGCTTACAGAGGCAGAAATTACTCAAAAATAGCTACATCAGCAAAGCCCAGCCTACCATGGATAACAACTGACAAAAGCTGGAAACCTGGAGCTCAGTGGACAGGGAGCTCAACAGATTCAAGAATATCCTTACTATGCATTTCAGTTTGTCTAAACCTCTTCCAGAAAGCTGAGGTTTCACGACATTTTGACAATAAACACAAAAGGGAAGGTACAAATTAATGTTTAAATTTAAAACAGTTCTCTAAATTATCAGTATCTTAATGTGAAGGAGAGGGAAAGAGACTGAGCAGAGGGAAAAGAGAAAGAGGAAAAGTAACAGGAGGTGGGAAGAAGCACCTCTAAGAGAGGAAAAGAAAAACCAGTGTTTTGAATTATTTTGTCACTTTATGAAAAATATGTAAATAATGAAAATTTGCTACTAATGGGTTATAAAAAATATATTAACCACAAAGAAGAACCATCACTGGCACAAAATAAGATGTATCCAATTATTAGCCATCTTAGAATATTTTTTAAAGTTCTATGGAATTGTCTAATGTCTCTGACAATACATACTGCTATTGGTCCTTGATGCAGAGGATCCCTGAAAAAGCTAGTTCCATAATTCACTATTAACATTTACTCTAGATCCACATTCTACATAGAACTGAATGCAAATTAAACATTATTTGTGACTTAGATGTTTAAAATGTAGTTGATTATGATAATTAATATGATCTAGTACTTAGAGTTGAAGATGCCTCATAAATAGCATTGGATGTGTTACTACTATTGACAAGTTTACACAGGAAGACCCCAAACTATGGAAAGTTTAAGTAGTTTATCATGAATAATAGAGCATATATATATATATGATATTTTCTTTATTTGTATTTCAAATGTTATCACCTTTCCTAGTTTCCCCTCTGAAAATGCCCTATCCCATACCCTCTTCCCCTGATCACCAACCACCCACTACCACTTCCCTGTCTTGGCATTCCCCTACACTGGGGCATAGAGCCTTCACAGGACCAAGGGCCTCTTCTCCCACTGATGTCCAACAAGGCTAGCCTCTGCTACATATGCAGCTGGAGCCATAGGTCCCTCCATGTGTACTCTTTGGTTGGTGGTTTAATCCCTGGGAGCTCTGGGGGTATTGGTTGGTTCTTATTGTTGCTCCTCCTACATGGCTGCAAACCCCTTCATCTCCTTTGGTCCTTTCTCTAGTTCCTCCATTGGGGACCTTGTGCTCAGTCCAATGGTTGCACTACTCAGCTATTAAAAACAATGAATTCATGAAATTCTTAGGCAAATGGATGGAACTAAAAAATATCATCCTGAGTGAGGTAACCCAATCACAGAAGAACACACATGGTATATACTCACTGAAAGTGGATATGAGCCCAGAAGCTCAGAATACCCAAGATACAATTCACAGACCATATGAAGCTCAGGAATAAGAAAAACCAAAGTATAAATACTTCAGTCCTTCTTAGAAAGCAGAACAAAATACCCATGGGAGGAGATACAGAGACAAAGTGTGGAGCAGAGACTGAAAGAAAGGCCATCCAGAGACTGCCCCACCTGGCAATCCATCCCATATACAGTTACCAAATCCAAACACTATTGTGGATGCCAACAAATGCTTGCTGACAGGAGCTTGATATAGCTTTTTCCTGAGAGGATCTGCCAGTGCCTGACAAATAACAGAGGTGGATGCTCTCAACCAACTCCATTGCTTTTATGGCATGTATTTTTTGAGTAACAAAGGCTACAAGCTTCCACATAACTTCTTTTTAATCCCTGCCCCATTATTTACACTCATCTCTGAAATTTCCATCTCCTACATCCCTCTCTGCTTAAACTTCTGAATGCACAGTAGTCCTGTATACAGGACTTAATTTTCTGGCTTCCACAGGTGTTCCATGTAAAACAGAACTAGAGAGTCAAAGCTAGGATTCACATATGAGAAAGAACATGAGGTTATTCTGGTGTCCTTCTGGTACTTACCTACTTTATTCAATATAGTTTCTAATTCCATACCTTTACATGCAAATTTTATTCTTTACAGATGTATAAAATACCACTGTTTACATGCACTGCATTTTCAATCTCTATCCATCAGGTGGTGAACATGTAGACCACTTCCATTTCCTAGCTATTGTGGATAATGGATATATGAGTAACCACATGAGAGGTTGTTAAATTCGACATGCCTAAGAATTGTATAATTGAGTCATATGGTAGTGTTATTTGTTGGGGCAGAAGAACTCACCAGACCTAGAAACATGGTGAAATAGAGATAGTCTTCATCACCTTGCCCCATGAGACATTACATACCCTTTCCATTTTGTATTTGAAATGCTAACTTCTAGTGCACATGAGCAACAACACTACATGCAATAGCCACATGCAGTACTCTGCATGTTAGTACTGTGTTAGGCAGTAGAAGGTTTCTACATCTTCCCCTCTAGGAAGCATATACTTTGGTGTTGATACCTGAATTTTCAGGGCTCTTTGTGGTTAACGTGGTAATGACTTACCCCTTTCTGGTTCTCTGCATGGAAAGTAAGAGTGTTTCATGGTATCCCCATGGTTTCTAGATGACTGGATCTAATGTGACTACCACTTAAGTCTTTTCTGTTGAAGCTCTCCATAAAACCTCATTCTGACTTTCCTGGAAATCTTCAAAGAACAAGTTGCACTATATCCTCCAAATACAGATATTTGATGACAAAGTGTAACAAGAGTCATAGCTCTGTGTCACACAGCTGAAAGAGCACAGAAAGAGAACTTAGTCTAGAAGTTACCTGGAGAAGATTCTATGATAAGGTGAAGTACATATGGGTATTATCCCTGCTTCCTGACATGGCTCCTAAAACTTGCAGGAATCTCTGGAGTAAGGTCCCACATCCCCTTTGATTTTGTTGGTTATAGGTTTTGGTTTTCTCTGTAAATCTTTTTTCAGTGTGTGTGTGTGTGTGTGTGTGTGTGTGTGTGTGTGTGTGTGTGTGTGTTATCATGTGTATGGCCTTGTGGAGGTCAGAGGACAACTTTCAGAATTGGTTCTTTGCTTTCTCTGTGGAAACCCAAACTAAACTCAAGTCTTCAAACTTAGGCAGAAACCATTTTTACCACCTAAGCTATCTCACAGGCTGCTTCATGTCAGGGAGAATGTAGTTAGCTTGGATTGTGTCTAGATAGCTTCAGATTCTCAGACTCTCTCCACTTGCCTTAGGAGAGATAAAAAAAACTGAAGGTCAAGGTGACCTCCCACTGAAGGTTTAACTAGTTTGGGCTCTGTAATGAAGGTTCAATAAAATACTAAAAGGAGTGACTTTGAGAGATTCAGTGTTTGTGCTTGCCAGGAGCATAGCAACCCCTTTCCACAGGGACTGGAGTTTCTATATTCATAACACTCTCAGACCTTCCTGTATATGGCTTTTCGCATGACTGTCCATCTCTGTCTCTCATTATAACTTTCAGAACAAATCAGTAAACATTGGTATCTCCCAGTCCTCTGGGCTGCTTTTGCAAAACACCATATTCACAAAAACAAAAAACAAAACAAAACAAAAGATGCTATGGGAACCTTTGGTTTTATCTTCATTTGTAACTGGCCTCTGAAGTAGAGAGAAATCATGGAGGAGGGGGCCATGATTCTTTAAACTGTGAAAGCAGAAGGCCATGTTGTGACTGAATGGAAATGGTGGTCATCAAGATTGTATCCTCTGAAAAATGCAATTTATTTTAGAAAAGGAAGCCCAACTAATCTTGAGTTGTCATTGTTGAGTGACTATATAAGACTAGAGAGCAGGAAGAAACACTATGGTTTGTCCCTATGCCTTATAATACCATTCAAATAAAATCTTTAATGATGAAAAGAAAAAAGATAGATAATAAGCATGAAAAAAACTCCAGGCAGGGCAAGTGATTGACACAAATGCCCACTTCCCAAAAAATGCCAAATAATTGAATTTCATGAAAACTCAAGATGGGAAGGGTTCAGAGAGGTGACATGGAGAGTTAATGAATTAGTACTAAGGATCTTGGAAAATGTTAAAGACTACTGGGGTCTAAAAGTTTGGATGGAGATTGGTGG
>LR750985.1:0-90000 GCA_902729485.2 Mus minutoides
CCATCAGTGGGAAGAGAGGCCCCTTGGTTATGCAGTCTTTATATGCCCCAATACAGGGGAACGCAGGGGCCAAGGGGTGGGAGTGGGTGGGTAGGGGAGCAGGGCCGGGAGGGGGGAGGATATAGGGAACTAGCTGGATAACACTTGAAATGTAAATGAAGAAAATATCTAATAAAAGTAGTAAAAAAAAAAAAAAAAAAAAATTAGTAAATCCAAAAAAAAAAAAAAAAAAAAAAAGAAATTCAGAGTGTTAAAATCGAATAATACTTAAATTAAAAGAATCTTTCTGCATGTCTCTCTCTACTCCATTAAGTAATGGCACCGTGTTTATGTTTTGTGTACTCCTTTAACTGTATGTCTAGTATAACTGAAGAGGTAAAGATCCTTCTCTGGAGTTCTGGCTGGGTCCCCTGTGATCCCAGTGATACAGTCTATGACATTTGAATGCAATATTCCTACCAGTTAAAAATAAAAAGACAGGGAAAGTTTTCATCACAGTGAGAAGCAGTGGAGAAATCCAAACACGTCAAAGCACAGCAGAAAGAATCATCAGTTGGAGGTGTTTATTGCGGGAGGAGGGTAGAAGCACAGGCATGCAGAAGACACACAGAGAAAAAGACTCTCAGTTGGGTACTTGGCAGTCCAAACATCCATGGTCTTCTGGGGTCTGGAATTTTAAAACCTCTAAGGGATGTTACTATTTTAATATTGGGGTTGGTCAGTTTAGAGAAATACAGTAAGGTTGACTCATCTCCTACTTATATGTAGCATGTCCTGATCAGGCTTGACACTTGTTGAATCAGTCCATCAGCCTTGGACCTGATGCTGGGAGACAAAGTTCTGTAAGGCCTTTGCTTTAAGCTGTTAGTTCTAAGTCAGAGTGCCTCAAGTCAGGGTGAGAAAGAAGCTGGCCATCTCAGAATTTGGCTGGGTTTATTACCTAGCTAAGCTGTCTAGCAGGAAGTCTATTAATTCCTAGTCATTCATTAGCAGATGGTAGCCTGAGATGGAGGATGTAAGGGCCTGCCTGTCTGGGCTATATGAAGAATTCTAGGCCAGTTTAGACTACATCAATTAAAATGTATTAGAGATTAGTATTTGCTGCTTGAAAAACAGGAATAAATCTTCCATGGTGTTTGCAATTTATTATCTTATTGTGGGTGGCGATTATATGAATGTATACCTTATATCTGCAAAGAAGCCTGGTTTCCTTAGACTGCATCTGAATTGGCCATTGTATGCTGACAAAAGGATATACTTTTCAGAAAGATGTTCTTGAGCAAAGAACCCAGTCACTCTAGGTTTTCTCCTTGTAGATTAATTTGCATTTTCATGAGATATAACGTTGGATGGTGGAAACATATCCTCAGGTCTTTTCCTATTTTTAGTAGACACTAATCTCTTTAATATTTGCTGTTTCTAAACTCTTCCTGCCTGGATCTTTAAGCTCACTCTCAGATCTTTCCTGGCCAACCTTTACAGCTTTCAAATCTTTCTGTACCACATTTTTTTTTTTTCTGACATTGTTGACTTGAGTGACAGCAGTAAACAGCAGCCACCTAACAGCCTGACAGCTATTCTATCTTAAGATTTTTTTCTCTACATCACTAGTCAGTCCATTACTAGTGATTACTGCCTCAGTCAATTCTCAGAACATAACAGAATGAAGCCCTAGAGTATATGCTGAAGTATAGTTCAGATGATTTCTGATACAGTTTGAGAGAGTCCTGATTCTCTTCTGAAACCTCATTATCTGAGCCTCTTACCTGGTGTCCTGGTCTCCCAGTCCCCATTGGAATGGCTTACTAAGCCCTGCTTACAGAGTAAGAATAGGGCTTTCCTAATGTTCCATTCCAGTGTCTTCCACACTACCCCCTCCAAATAGCTTATCACTGCAGCAGCCTCCATCCCCAGTACCCACTCCTGTGCTCATTACTTTCCTTGTTGCTGTGATAAAGTGTTTGATAGAAATTGAAGGAGGGAAAGATTTATTTATTTCTCAAAGCTTAACAGCATATGCCACATTTTTTATAAGCCATATGACTTAAAAATCATTTTCTTCTGTTACAAGGGTCTCTAAAACATCCATTCTTTCTTGTATTCATTTTCCTCACAATTAATAAGATCACTTATATCACTCCCACTTTAGTTCACCATAAGGCAACTAAGGAAGCTTCTTTATAGCACATATACTGGATTTTTCTGTGATTGATTGTAGCAGCCACCAATCAACTATTATCATGACAGAGAAAGTGTCAATCTATGTAGTGAATTCTAGAAATGATTTTTATGCCCCTCCAGAAATCTTATGTCTCTTGTAAGTTTGGTTCTCTTTTACTTAACTTCAGGTAAAAGTGACCACAAATTCCAGGAAACTAACCAAGTGCTACTCCAGGACCTCATTACTTACTGCCTTTCTGGTGTATGCCTCCATTTCTCAAGAATCCTAGGGCTTCTACTCTCATATTGGTATAGTTGCATGATCAAATGTCCTCTTATAAAAGGAGTACTCTTGATCCTTCTATAAAAGTTCTCAACACCCATACCAACGTCACTTTTAAGAGATATGAGGCAGAGTTTGCATTACAGAGTGGGGCAGTGTACCTCAATCTAACTAAATTTTTACTTAGAGTGAATTTAGAATGTATGATGCCTTTCAATAGATTTGAAACTAATGACATTAATTACCATGGCGTAAAATTTATGTTACAACTGTCACACACATAATTTCATGAATCTATGTTTCATGTGCTTACATAAGACAGTTAAGCTTCTTTTTCTGTTTTGTGGATTTTTAACTCACTTAAATATATATGTCTTTAACTCAATGTAGTCATAGGAAAATGAATCTTTCTGGTCTCACTGCATACTTATGGAGAGCAGAAACTTAATTGAGTGTCCTTTGGGTTTGCACTTATCTAATATGATAATGTGAGTCTCCTCCTAGATGTATACTACAATTTTAGCATGTTTTTCTTTAGGAACTGTTTCCTTTCAGATGAAAATTACATAATTTAAATTTCTTCTTTATTAGCTCAAACCCACCCATGTTATATTTTTCTTACAATGCTTTCTGTTCAGAAGTCAGATATTTGAAAACATTGAAAGATTTGGGGGTAAAGTCTATTTTCATTAATATATTTCCCTGCATTCTAAGTTTATCATTCACTTGTCACAAATGCATTTCTAATTCACAGATTAATATTTCTTTCCAGAGTCTCCTGAAAATTACTTGAAAATAAGTTTTAAAAAGATTTGTTCTCTCATATTAACAAAAAATTTAATTTTGTCTTTTAACCTCAAATATATTATTATTCACTCCAAAATTTAATGTTATACAGTAGGCATATGGATATAGATTGCATATAGGGTTATTTTTTGCTTCTTCATATCCTCAGATAGTGATAACAGAAATTTCAGTACCAGCTCCAGAGTTTGAGCTGCTTGCCCCACTGCAGGAGGTCCATGCTCTGTGATGTTCTTACACTGCTAGTGAAACACACACAAAGAGCAGCCCTGACTGAGGCACAGATGATACTCAGGTGGTTGTTAAATCAACAGGGATCCCACTCTGTAAGTACTCAAGCACACTAGTGGGGATCTTTCTCTTTCTTTAGAAGTTAGACAACTTATTAGGAAACCAGTCCTAGACAGTCTTCAGTGATCTCCACCATGGTGATAGTGTTGCATAGGAACTGATTCTAAGAAAGAGAATTTCACAGGCAGCACACAGGCAAGCGAGAAGGAGAGACACTGAAGACTAGATGGTCTTTGAGGCAAGATGTTTGCGTGAAGGTGATGATGGCTAAATCATATTAACAACAAAGATTTCAAATTTGAAAGTTCTATTAAAAATAAGCTGACATGGACAGGAATATAAATTAACCTAAATCAGAAATGTCTATGTAGACAAATAGGTTTGCCTTTTAACTAAGTAAGTGTCATTACGAAAGCTGAGAAAAGGAGTAAATATAATTTGGTGAAGAAGAGACACCGATGCTGAAGAATAGTTAATGAGGATGGAGATAAATCAGGGCAGGCTTGATGTAAATGAAGGCAGGTCCATAGCTGAACAAGGAGTGCCTTGAGCAACAGCACATATTATTTTCATATTAAGTATCTGACATAATTTTAAGGCCTCTGTGATATTTCAGTCTAAATTTTATGTCTAAAATCTAGAAAATTTCATCATAAGGAATTTAGAGAGATCTGTATGATAAACTTCCACAATGCTTGTCAGTAAAAGGTTAACATTAATGTCGACATAAATCGGAAATTTATTCAATCATATGTCACATGTTATGTATTTATTTCCATTTAGATAGTTTCATGTTTTCATAATACATTAAAAAATGAATTCAAAATTAAATGTAAGATGTGAGAGAAATGCTTATGGGCAACAAGTTGTTCTTTTGTTACTTTTAAATCTTAAAGAATGGCTGCTGGATTCCAGGTCTTCCCTTCAGTCAGGCATATTAACATGCAACTATTTGTTACTGTATTCAGATTAGAAATCATCCTCTATTTTATATGTTGAAATTTTGTTATTTTAGTAAAGATTGACAATTAACTAACTTTACTTGGTTCTTACTACAATTTTTCTCAATGTTTCTCATACACTTTTATCTTTGATTTTAGAAAACAAGGTAATCTTTATCAAATTTATTAGAAGGTTACCAAGCTGACGCAGAGTTAAGGCATTTGCTCATCCTTCAGAGATGATGTACCAAGGCCGAGGGTAAAATCCTCAGGCTGCTGGTTCCAGACAGACCGCAGGCTACTGTGCCCAGATGTGTGGAGCTATGATTACTTCCTTAGGCTGAATAAAAACAAAAAAATCTTATCTAAATGAAACGTATACTATTGCAACATGTATCTAGTATACTTTAGATATTTTGACACACACATTTAAATTCCTTGATGTTTTTGTAGAACAAAAAATGAAAATTTATTGATTCAGTTAACATAAAATTTATTTTTCAATTGATAATTAATAAATATTAGAACATATAAAATAGTACTGTGTCTCTACACAGTCCTGTATTCAAATTGAAGTCAGATGAAAGCTAGACTGTGATACTTGCCAACTGGTTGCTGAATGGACAGTCTGCATGATATAAATGCCTATAATCTTTTAAAATATTATCCTAACCTGAAGCAGAACCTCTTAGATGGAATTTCCTACTGATAGGACCTGGACTTACTGATAATTTTTACAACTTGAAAATAGCCAGTTATTCTAATGTATAAACAAAACTAAAGAATACTGAATAATTATTGAGAATAGAAGAAACATTTAGCTCTTTGAGAGAATTCACAATTATGTATCCTTAAAATTATAGATGGTTAACAGATGTCTAAAGGAATGCGTCTTGTAGTTTTGACTTATATCAAGTATGTGGGTAGATAGATAGATGCTGAGTTGATAGATAATGGATAAAGAATAGATAGGTAATAGGGAGACAGATAACTCTTAAATGATAGATGTTTGTATAACTGAACAAACTTCAAAGTTAGTTAAAGTGTATATAAACTCCCAGGACCTACAAAAAGATTTTCTAGTAATAGAAATTTTCTCAAAATAAAATTTTGTATCCAATATATCAGGTAATGTCAGCTTATTCTTTTACTACCTCAACTTATTCAACAGTATTTTTATGAATAATTTAATTGGATCAAATCAATGTTAAACAATAGATCTCTAAAAATTAAGACCTTCTTTTATTCTGTTTATCTGTGAGTGCTGGCATATAGGAATGTGTGTATACCTGGTAGAATCAGAGTCTGGAGATGGAAGTTGGATCCTGTGGATCTTGACTTACAGCAGGTTCTGAGCCACCATGTGTGGCTGGGGACGAAAATTACACACTCTGCAAGAGCAGCAAGATTTCTTTATATATATTTTTATTTTTTATTAGATATTTTCTTAATTTACATTTCAAATGCTATCCCAAAAGTTCCCTATACCCTCCCCCTATTCTGCTCCCCTACCCACCTACTCCCACTTATTTCCCCTGTATTGGGGCATATAAAGTTTGCAAGACCAAGGGGCCTCTCTTCCCAATGATGGCCAACTAGGCCATGTTCTGTTACATATGTAGCTAGAGTCACGAGCTCTGGGGGTTCTGGTTAGTTCATATTGTTGTTTCTCTTTTAATATTGCAGACTCCTTCAGCTCCTGGGGTACTTTCTCTAGATTCTCCATTGGGGGCTTTGTGTTCCATCATATAGATGACTGTGAGCATCCACTTCTGTATTTGCCGGCAAGAGTTCTTAACTGCTGAGCATCCTTTTCTAATTGGGGTTTTTAGAAGCCCTAAAGTGTTTGGTTTTGTTTTTAATTGCTGTGTGTGTGTGTGTGTGTGTGTGTGTGTGTGTGTGTGTGTGTGTGTTCATATAGCTTTCATAATTACAGCTGATTTAATTCTATACATTTCAATGTGCATTGAACAAATGAAAGACAAAGTTTTAGAAAATATGTTGCATGTATAACTTGGTTCATGAACATATACTACAGAAAATAAAAAGTTCAAAAGACTATTAAAATATTTAATCATTTGTCAAAAGGTGTTGTTTTCTTTTATAAAAATATTAATTATCATATTTTGGAGTATGGCTAGCTCTCAATTCTATTGTGTATATAACTTTAATATCCGGTTTTGTAATAAGTTATTATACTGTAGATCCCAAAATGATGGGCCAAACAGAAACAATGTTCTTTCTGCAAATATTAACCAGTATTTTTCTGTCACTTGAATACACAGGGTTGATACACACACACACACACACACACACACACACACACACACACACACATATATGTATGAATATATACATATTCATACATAATTTTACTTTATGTAACAGGTTAGAGTTATTTCTCTTCTGTTTGTTTATCTGCCCTCTAACTCTGAAAATCATAGTTTGCATTAATATCATATTTATTTATGATAATACATGATAAAATTTTTCTTTTTTCTTTTCTTTTTTTTCATTTTTTATTAGATATTTTCTTTCCTTACATTTCAAATTTTATCTCCTTTCCTCATTTCCCCTCTGGAAACCCCCTTTTCCTCCCTCCCCCTGATCACTAACCCACCCACTCCAATTCCTTGTTGTGGCATTCCACTATACTGGGGCATCAAACCTTTATAAGGCCAAAGGCCTCTCCTCTCACTTATATCCCACAGGGCCATTTCTGCTACATATGCAGCTGAAGCCTTGAGTCTTTTTTTGCGTGAAACTTTTCAAAATAATATTGTTACGAAAAAAGGATAATGACAGAAGTTTGGTTTTCCTTTTCAGTTTTGTTTTGTTATTATTGTAATTACACTTACAACATTTAAATTGTTTAACTGTTACATGGACTCTGCTCTGTTCTTTAGTTATAGCAATCAGATATGTATCTAAATACCTTTCTCCCTTTTGGTCATTTGTTTAATTTTGTTTTTATTTCTATATCTAAAACAATTTGAAAGCGTTTAATTTACCATTATAAATGTGAAATGCTTTCTTACTCATTACAAATGTACATGTAAACACATGGCAGTGGGTTGATTTTTGTATTCATTGTTATCTCTTATTTTGCTGTATTTTAACATTTTATGGCTAAATAATGAATAGTATCTAGTTACTCATTAATACAGCCAAAATAGACAGACTGACCTGAGGCTGGCCTTCCAGAAGACTGAAGGAAGGCTTCTATATCTCATCAGTAATTTAGACTTTGCCCCACTAAATCACTAAGCAAAGGTTTTATGGATCCTATTTAAAAAGAAGGCATTGCTTAGCTAGCCAATGATAGAATGTCAACTGCCCAGGCTCACATTAATTTATCTAGCCCAGGCTCTTGTATTATATGGTAGCCATTCAGTGCTTGCTGGCAGATAAATGACTCACTGGTAAATTCCAAAAACAGCTTGCTGACCTTGTAGCTGTGAACATTGATCTTTGTGTTTGATAACCAGGAAAAATTAAAGATTTAGTAACATTCTCACTGTGCGTTTTGAAGCAAATAGCTTCCAAAAATGCTATGAAATTGCTGGGATTGTAAATGAAATAAATTAAAGTATGAAGAATCATAAGAAGCATATCAAAGTAAAAATCATTCAGAAAGTGTGAGGCATTTAATTTTTCTAGTATTATTTAATATGGAAAAAAGGGGGAAAAAGTTCAAAACCATCATTAAAGTCACAAACGTGAAATGTAAGCCTCCTGTCCTTTCTTTTATTTGACTCTCAAATAGAAAGTGTTCCAACTCATCATTTGTTTTAGCTCAAATAATTCTTCTTCTCTTTCCTTGCCATTATTAATTAGAACAGAAATACAGGTATGCTTTAAGTATGTCAAAGAGGAGCTGACATATTATTAATCTACAAAAATGAAGTATAATAAATGGATAGAAATATGTAGTTATTGAATTAAAAAAAAAACAAACAAACATTGACTGTATTTAAACCAGGTCTCTCACTCTAGCTGTGTGATTGTGTATCTTATCATTTCTGATCGTGGGGACAAAGCAGACGTTAGTGATAAAATTCAGGAGATCTTTAAAAGAAATGATTTCTTTGTTTGTTTGTTTAAAAGAAATGATTTCTATGAGTTCAGAGTCTTCCCTTCATACTTGCAAGATTATTATACCAATGCTGAAGTCTCAGTTACTGTTACTGTGTGCATTCTGAGATCGTTTTTTTAATACTAGAAGTTTCATTCAAGTTGTTTAATATCTCCTCAAAAGATAATTAATTGGTCTCAGTTACCTTGAAAGAATGACTGATATTTCAAAATGCTTTCTGAAAATAGTAAACAAACCCCCAGAATGATTAGTAATCAGGAAACATATGAAAAGTCTTTGATTGCCTGCTCAAAGCTTCTGTTGTATAGAGAAAACAACTCCCTTCAAACCATTCTCACCTAGCATAGTTTTTACAGGTTTATTAGTTTCGAGTCCATCTTTAATCAATTTTAATTCTCATCTTGAACTTCCAGATGCAATGTGTCTACTTCCTCGAATGACAAATATTACTCCTATGAAATTAGAAATATAATTCCTATGAAGGAATCATTCGTACATAAATGTTTCTATATTTTATGCTGTATTAAAATAGTTTCTTAAAAATTATGATTCCCATAAAATGGTTTGAATTATAAAAAATAAAATAAAATAAAAATTTTGAGGTAGTTGTTTTAAGGCTTGTTCTCCATATAAGTATAACGTTCTAAATTCTTGCTTCCGTCATTCTTGACTTTATGTATTTTGTGGTAAAGCTAGGTGTATTTAGAGTTACATTTTCTGAGTGCCTTGAAAATGTTATCATTATGACATGTGACATCCTTATATGACATGTGACATCCTTATATGACATGTGACATCCTTATATGACATGTGACATCCTTATATAACATGTGACATCCTTATATGACATGTGACATCCTTATATGACATGTGACATCCTTATATGACATGTGACATCCGTATCTTTGAAACTGCATGTCTTCCTCATTGTGATTCAATCTATCTTCTTTTTGTATTCACATTGCATTTTTTTAAAAATGAGGCTTGTCTTATAACTTCACAGAGGATCTGTGTCTGAGTCCTTCAGAGAAGGCTCCCCCCTTCACCCAGTGCAAGCAGAGATTCCTACAGCCCACACCCTTCATCCTCCTCCCAGCTTGCTTTCCCTGGAGCTAAGGAATGCAGACTGCTTATTTTTACATTTGATGATATCCTGGGGGTAAAGGTTAAAAAAAAAGTAGTTTATGAAACCTGAACAGAAAAAGGATGTAACTTTGTTCCGCTTTCCTCTTTGAAATAGCTGACAGTTCCTGGATATACAGAAGGAAACGATGAGTTTGGCCACATGTCCAGATGTGTGCTCAACAGATGTGTAGGGTTATGTTTTTAAAAAGACATGCCATACAGTACCTGTGCCTTTAGCCAGGAAGTTGTAAATAGTAAACACAGAACTCAGCCATCAAATGTAATCTGCCTTTACAAGGTTTTTCAAAGTAACAGTAAATTTTTTATCTCCTTCATTCTATTTAGCAAAGAATTAAATCAGTATATTTTTTAAAAGTTATTTTTAAGGTTGATTATAAACTGAATAACTTAAATGGAAATTAGAATATAAAATATTTTGCTCTATTACCTTTAGTAAATGAAGGAATATTCTGTACCATTTCTGATGAACTTTATTATCTATAACTAGGGACATCATTTATATTGTTGCTGTTATTTAAAATGGATAATCTTAATTTAAAATGTAGTTCAATTTAAAAACTCTGATTTGTCCTATTTCTAAAAAAATAAGGTAGTTGATGTAAAATGTATTTAATTATGTACATTTTTTTCCTATTATACAATCTTTCAAAGTATGTATCCAATGTCTAGGCTGATTTACTAAGCATCCAAACTCAGAATCTTTGTAGTGGAGACAGCAATATCTCATTGAATTTCAAAATACAGTCTCATTATTCACTATAGTTGCCATTCTGTATAATAATTGCTAAGCTATTCTCTTTGTGTAACTAGAAATTTTGTGTAATTTGCTCAATTTTCCTGAAACTGACCTCAGCCTCAGTGATGACAATTCTGCTTTCTGTCATGCAAGGTACTTTTCACACAGTACTGGGGATCTTGTGGAATGCTTTCAGAATTCTTATTTATCAGAATTCTTATTTATGTCAGACTAAAACAACTCAAAACATCTCAGAAGAAAAACGACAAATATCCTCACAGTTTGGCAGTTATTCCGAACACTAGTGGTATATTTGCTAATTGTTTTAAGAATGAACAAGAATATACTTTTAAAGAAAGTGCAAAATGAGACAAAGGCTAGACATATTTTTCATATGCTTGTTAACCCAGCAGTCAGGAAGCCAAGGCCAAAAGATCATGAATTCCAGGCCCGTTGGAACTACATATTAAGACTCTATTTTCAAAAACTCCTCAAAACACACACACACACACACACACACACACACACACACACACACACACACACACACACACACAGTTAATTCTCCACCAGAAAGTTGCTAAATGCCATACAGGAAAGTTCCAGAGTGAGACCGAGTCATTGCTCGGACTTTGAAGTGTTTCTATGCCCTTGTTTGTGTTTGGTTACCATGTCTCTCATGCTTCTTGGAAGTTAAAACACTGGTCTGTGGACGAGACAACAAAGCACATCCTAATCCCTGGGATTGTAAAGGGCTCCAGGGTTTGCAGTTGACAGTTCTTTGGTTGACCTCCAGATCACAACTGCATTAAGAACGAGAAAAGAGCCATTTGGTTTGGTATTTTCTTAAAATTCAGTAAGTCCCGGAGAGAAAAAATGACCTCCAACTAAAATGTATAGGTGGCTCATTAATTGGAAGTTAACTCAGAGTGAATTAGTAGGAAGTCTTTAATAATGGGAGACCTGTCAGTGAAAATTCACGAGAGAGTTGGGTGAGGGCAAAGCTCTGTCCTATACCTGGAGTTCTAGAAGCAAATGCAAATAGAAACAGATTAAGAAAACAATTTTCACAGTTATACCAGTGACTCTTTGCTTTTTGTAAATGTTCCCATTAGAATTTCCTCTGGAGGGCTTACTACCAATGGAAATGGGAGAAGGAACAAAGACATCAAGAAACTGCAGCAAAATGACCTCCACTTAAAGAATCCCTTGTCTTTTCTTCTACTAGTGGCACCGTAGACAAGGGTTCTTGCCTCCCCTTGTTAAGTTTTGTTCCATAGCTTTGTGTTTTTATTTTCAGGCTGTATCTCACTCTGTATCCCACACTAGGCAGCCTAGGTTGTTCTGAAATGTGTGCAAACTAAGCCTGAATTAGAAACCTATGCCACTGTTCACGGCTCCTTCTCTTAATAGCACTGAAAGAAGGAGTAGAACAGGAAAAGAAACCTCTGGAGTAGTCACCAGGACTCAGTCAATAAATGTAAAACCAAAAGGAAATGATGGAGGATTAAAGAGACCATTTAGTTACTCATACAAATACAGTGTTAACACTAGTTTTATGTATTTTTTCTCTCTGACATTAGTATATACTTGCAATAAAGCTATAGATGCATGTAATATGATCATATAATCTTTTTGAACTACTTTACTCCCTTTGTAATTCTTTTAGATGACCCCCTTTTATGGATAGGACGAGAAGAAAAGTTAGAAGTTAGATAGTCAAGATTTCAAACTCTGAATCTATCATCTAAAATTAAGTAATTTTATCAATTACTTAATTTCTCTGACTCTCCATTTTATTTGCCAATTATGATACCCTTCTCTGTGTATTACAACAAAAGTAATGATCACCATGTTTGGTAAGAATTATAAAATATTACTACTTTAGATGAAGCAGGTTAATAATGAATATTTCAAAACCAAAAAAAATTGCTTATGTGTTAAACTGACCTATGGTTCATACCTTGCTCAACCTCAGAACCTTTTCTAGCAGTGCAAAGAAAGCAGGCCAAGGCAAAAAGAGAAGGGTAAGTAGTTCAAATGAGCCATGAGTTGGTAAGCTCCATCTTAGAAATGTTTTTTTTTTTTTTTTTTTTTGCATCATAGATGTTTTTAGCATCATATGTTTTCAACAGAAAACCTATTGGCAAGCAAAGAAAGTGAATTTAGTCCACAAGGAAAAAAGGCAATTGAATTTGGCAACCAGCAGAAATGAAAGGACAACAACCTGGAGAACTCAGATCAGACTCAGGGCAGAATTAATACATTTAAATTAAGAAAATGATAGTCTTCTTCAGAGAGATTAAAAAATACTTTAAGGGAATATTAAAAATTTGTAATGGAAAAATAGGATTTCTGGAAACTAGAGCTTTAACATTAAAATCATGGTACAACATCCTGAATAAGTTGGAAGAGAAATATCTCAATACTATATCAAAGGAACATTCCTGAGTGCATTGTAGGGGTGGGTGTAAGGGAACAAGAAATAGCAAGAAGCATAGAAATCAAGAATGGAAAAGCAGATGTGTTGGCATGTGCTGAGCACTGTTGATTCTCTATGAATTCATCTCACTGGGAAAACTTCTAATATTATTCAAAAACCTAAGCACACGAGCACCCACTTAGGTAGGGCTCTGAACCAGACAGAACAAAGAGAACACTTTACTGTTTTGATATTATCAAACTCTCAATGTTAATTTCAGTGTATTTGTTTTCGATTGTAATCTACATCCCTCAATTGCAAAGGAAACATTACACCTCTTCAGCGACATAACTAAGGCTCAAAGGTTTTAATTTGAGGAGAACTCCAGTTGCTGATAAGTTTTAAGAACATCAAGTGCTATGTCATCCTGAACCTGCAGCATTTGTGTGAGTGGCCAAAATACTCCAAAGTTAATTATGTTATTAATAAACTTAATTAGCCCGTTTATCACTGACTTCCTCCTCTGTCTCCCCTTCTTTCTCTGACTTCTTTCTCCTTATCTTATTTTTCTTCTCTCTCCCTCCAATTTCCTTTATGATTGCTGCACAGTATCAGAAGCAATTTTATCATTAGTGTGTCATCGGAACCATAGTGGTCATGTCTTTTGTCTACTTCTGGATCACTTTTTATTTTAATTTTTTGAGTTTTGTTGTGGAATAATTTATATACAGAATTCCACATTGAACATGCACAATGTGTATTTCTGTCTAGGAAAATCTTATATGACATATGGTTTACAAATGTTTTCTCTTAATCTGAAGGTTCCCTTTTCATTTTGTTAATAGTTTGCCGTGAAGAGGCTTTCTTTGCATGATTCTTTTCCATTAGCTCAGTTTTGCTATTGTTACCTGACCCCTGAGCACCAAATAGAATTTTCTGCATTGCTAGGACTAATGCAAAGAACTTCCATTATTTTCTTTCATAAGGTTTTCTGTGTCTGGACTTCTATTTGAAATCTTTAATCCATTTCAATGTAACGTTTGTGGCTATAATAAAAGTAGTAGCTTTTTTTTTTCTTTTTCTTTTAAATATTTAGCTTTCCCCATCACTATAATATAATAGCCTATGCATGCCACGTAGTGTATTCTTGATGCCTAGAAAATGACTGGGCTTTTTCTTTGCATCTGCACTCTAGTTCATTGAACTGCACCCATTATATTTATTTCCTACTATTCTAACTTTATTAACTTTATCTATTAGATAAATAAATAAATATTTTTTTGCAATTTACTTAATCTTCTAGAGCCTTTTCCATATCTAAAAATGAGCAACAATAATTCTAGCTTCAAAACAAGTAGCCTGTGTTAGAAATATTTTTTACTGTATCATAAATGGCAAGTACACACAGAACTTCTAACATTCATGCATAAGCCAGTACTATATGATAATGTTTAACAGCTGACTAGAGTTTTGGTTTACAATATCTTTAAAATAAGTTATCTAGAATGTATTATTTAATTTTAATTTTATTAATTTGAGTAGATTTGGGGATATTTTAATATTTTATTACTCATGTAACACAGAAAGACATCAAAATATTTCATTTTATTTTTCTCTGAGATTAGAAAGACAGAAAGAAATAAAGAAACAAAGGAACAAGGAAATAAAAAAAAGAAAGAAAAGAGGAAGGGAAAGAAGGAATAAAGGAAGGAAGGAGGAAAGAAAGAAGATTCACATCCTCTCCATCCTAGAAAGCATGAGGACTAAGAACTCTTAGGATCTGCTGAGTGTATCTGAACAGACACTGTGGACATCCTGTGCTGTGCACCATTGTTTATAATCTCCATGGCTTGAGCATTATTCCCTTGGGGACTGAGCTGAGTTCAACGTGTTACTCACTTCTTATCTCGTTGTCCACTTACTTAGGTTCCTGCGTAAGCTTATCACGCACTTCCTACAAGAACGTGATCAGGAGATGAAAGAGGACATTTATTGCAAGGAGCAAATGATCCCCCAAAATACATCACAATAGATTCATTGTTTATAAAAACAAAGAAATAACCAAACCACTAAGTCACTAATGTTCCAAAAAAAAGGAGGTTGTTGCACTAGGTAAGGGAGCATGGATCTTTGACTCCTTTCAGCTGAAAATAAACTGAGGATTCCCTATTTCCAGGCAGAATAGAGATCACTGAACAGCCTCGTTAAGACAGTTATGATTTCTGTACAAGCTTGGGTATTTAGATTATACAGGAATTTAAATATCATTGGATAATTACATTAAATAGGTAATATTCATTTACTATTACCATCTCACATTTGCTTTTCAGAGGCATAGTTTCTTTTCTTTTCTTTTCTTTTTTTCTTTTCTTTTCTTTTTTTCTTTTCTTTTCTTTTTTGTGGATCTTTTGGGGTTCATTTGATACTTTTCTCTCTAGAAAATAAGCAACCATTTGGTAGGTAATTCTAGTTCCCTCATGTGATTAATTTTTTACTCATTATTCCATTTCAAAAATTTAACAATGTCAGTAATCACTGCTTTGATGTCTATATCTGTCCAAGCAGCTACCACTCCCATAGCCTGTCCCCTGTTCTAATTCTTCATCCATACCTACATAGGTTGAAAAAAGTAAATATGGCTATTTGGTCTACAAACAGTTTGCAGTAATGGTTATAGCTAAATAGTTTGTCTAGCTAATGAATAACAAAATTTAAAAGTTGCTCGATATCAGGTACCTGTGTGATGTTCAAATATCTCCCTGTCCTATAAGTCATTTTATGCATCATAGTTTTTAATAAGGGTTTAAATTCATTTCATTGTAATTGTTATTATACCTCTAAAGTCACATTTTATATTAATTCTATCTTCTTATACTTATTTTTGATGGATTTGTGTCTCTCCTGTTACACACATAGCTTTCTGGTTTACACTGCTGAACACTGTAGAAGATCTTGACATTCCCCTCTGATTTTCAGCATTTTATTTTATTTTTTATGAAATTTGCAGACTCTACATACTTGCTAAAATTCAAGTCTGACTTATGGGACCACAGTTTCCAAATTCCTCCATTAATGGTAGCTTTTCATCCCCCAGCAGACACAACTTTTGCGTGCACTTCCCCTTCGGGAAATTAACTCCCTTGAGCAGGCCATAGTTAACACTAATGGATCTCCACTTATGGTTTTAAAAACCTTGATTTCCAGGTGATTCCAGTGAGAGCATGATTTCTGAAATCTTCTTGTATGGTGACAAGAGAATATCCTTGGAAGCCAGGTTTTCTGCCTCTGAAATTCCTGGTTCACACTTCCTTGGATAAATTGCATTCTGTTTTTGTCTGTCTCTCTGTCTTTATGTCTCTCTATCTGTCTGCTGTCTGTCTGTCTCTCCCTCCACTTTTCTCCTGTCATTGATCATAATGTTCAATGAAGAAAAAAGAACAAATATTGATTTAAATTTTACATAATTAATTACTCAATGTGTATAACCATGATCATCCCTAGTTGTTCATTTGGTGGGAAATTAGTTTGTGAGAACTTTGAGAGAAATGGTGCACAGATTTCAAAGGTATTCCGCTGTTGTTTTTGTAAAAATCAATCTCTCTCTCTCTTTCCCTGTGTGTGTGTGTGTGTGTGTGTGTGTGTGTGTGTGTGTTTATGTTTATCCTTCATCATTTCTGAAATCTGCTATGTTTTTATTTTTCTCACACTTTCATGTAAATTTACCTATTAGTATCCTCTGTAGTAGTTCATAAGTTTATGACAATAATATAACTTTCAGATAGATAGAAATATTTCAGGAGAAATATAAGTGTCAAATGATTACTTTGTAAATTTTTCTTCATTTTCATTTTTGTTGCACAAATATGTAAAAGTAAATAACAGATTACTACTTAGAAAAAAACCAGACAGAAATTCAAGCTTATTATACAGGCATCTGGTTATCTATCCAAGCATGCCTCTCTTTGAGAGTGAGATAGAGAAGAGACTACAAAAGTATTGTAGAGGATGAGTGTCAACACCAAACTGTCCTAAAGGTAGTCAGATGAGGAGCTGCTTAAGCAGAAAGTCTAGGTGGACTCAGTTCCTTCCTTCAGACACCTGCTCAGGCAAGTATTTTCACCATTCTCCATTCCTCTTTTAACTTTGTAAAGAAAAGAAATCAATAAGAGAAACAAAAATAATAAAAGATCAGTAATTCTTTGCATCTGAAAAGGCAGATAATTTATATCTTTTACAGATAGTTTCCGGAACACAGTTCATACTAAATTCCTACAGCATATTCACTAAATCTTTGAATGTTCTGAGGAAAATTCAATTTGTTGAGCTTAAAGGATGTTTCCCAATAAATTTTGTTAATTAATATTTGAATGCTAATATGAATCAAATAAATGATAGCTCAAATAAAAATGGATAGTCTTTTTAGGCAGTTTTTATCTTTACAAGATCAAAATTGTATTTTCCTGTCTCCTTCTCAGTTTGTCGTTGTACTGGTCTAGACTTGGGCAATTTGCCCAGTATGTAGGTGGATGTTTCATTTTAAAATACTGAATTTTTGGATCATGCTGAAGCTATTACCTTTGAAAAGTAATCAAATGGCTCATCTGATTGCAATTTTTGTTTCACTTTTTTACTTAAAAACAGAAATACAGTCTACTTGGATTTCTTAGATTGCCTGTTATATTCACAATTTAGAGAATAAAAAATATTGTCAAACATTGTGAAGAGATTGGAATTCTCCAAATTGTTTCAAACTTACAAATACATGAAAATATAATATCAGCTTATGGTTATGGATGTAGTCACATTCATTATATACTTGTCAATTTTCTTCGTTCTCATACGAAAAACAAACAAAAAAGTCTTATAATTCTTTAGCAGAATTTGAAGCCTAATGACCATATTTACTCATTTTAATAGCACATAAAGCTAATTGAAAGAAGGGTGCACAAAACCGATGTAGGGTTAATGATCTTCTTGGACTAATGTGACAAGGAGTGGTATTAGTTGCAGAACGGGTCATACAGAAATGCTTGCACACACTGGGGCAGTGATGGCTCATTTCATCCAGGCAGCAAAGATCAGCTTTGCATTATGCTAATTGAATACTAGACATGTGTTTCGCTGGAACTTCATTACATCTAAACTGCTTGTCAGTTCTGCCTGAGTGTTGGGGTGAACCAGAAAGCAATTAACTGCTTCTATTTTCCCATTCTAGGTAGGCATGCCATATATAAAATATAGTCATTTAGTAACAGGTAATATGATTTCAACTGTGGGTATGCCCAGGTTTCTAGAAGAAACTAGGCTACATTTATATATAATTAATATTGACTTAGAAATGATTGTAAAATTGAGGATTTGTAGCAAGAACAAATTCTAGAAAAGTGCTTTGAAGCTGGAGGCAGGATGATTATGGGCAACTTTCTGAAGTCGATGAATACTGCAATGAACCTTCCACATTTATTTAGACAGTATTGGAAAAACATCACTTCTCCAGTCCCATATTCAAGATGTTCTTCTGGGACATTGGACAGGATGTTTCTCTTAACCTTTTTTCCTTTTTCCTTTTTTTCCAGTGCCCCTCCCGCCCATTTTACTAGAAAAGGAAAAGACTTCCTTGCCAGATTTTTTAAAGCCCTGCCTAAGTAATAAACTTGTATCCGAAACATGCAGTTTTAAGAAAGTGCTGTTATCTATTTAAAACTTGAGGAAACACTTAATTTTTAAGGCAACATTAACTGAGATTGAATTATGGAACGATTCCTCCGGAAGTTTGTGTCAGAGGAGTGTTATTGCCACATAAATTCACTGTGGTAAGTTGAGTGACATGGAAGAGGAAAAGCACTTAAAATAATTGGACACTCAGGGGTCCCTTTCCAAAGTCTGTTGTGACATGTAGCTATGTCACCCCCATTAAAACCAGTGGGGGTTTTGAGGCTGAGATTCATCTTTACAGATTAAAGCCTGCTTTCTTACCACATGGCACCATGGAAACTATCAGAGCAGGCCTGGAGCAGCTCATATCAAATGTACGCTAGAGAGTAATGGCGCTCACTTCCCTCCTCTCATTCATCTTTGCAAACATTCTCCTTGTAAATTTCAACACACTCAATTCAAGACAGAGACAGACTGAATTCATGTGTTTTTTTTAGTGCTGGGTCAGAAAATCAGAATTTCCTTTTAAAGTGTATCACCTGTTAGGCCTCCAGTGTACCTACTGATATTAAACCAATGCCTACATTTTGACTTAACAGATTAGAGGGCTTTAACATACATGAAAGAATGATTTCCACCATCTCTTTGGAAAAAAAGAAATGAAGAAAGGTTTTCAAGTAGATTTAGTCTACACAGGTGGACAATGGAAATATGTATGATTTAATTTTCATTAAGGAAAGGATGATATTTGTATCAATACTGATTGTTTTAAAGAAAAACAGGAAATATGGCTTACTTTCTTTTAATTATTACAGAAAAAACAATAATAGAAACTTAGAGTCAATTTATCTTTGATTTATAGTATTCTAATAAAACATGGTCCCATTGTCATTTTAAGTGGTTTGTAATGATATTCAAATATAATGCTTGAGATACTTCATCATTAAAATTATTTATTTATTATAGAATTGCATAGTAAGATTGATGCATACCTATAACCCTTGGAGTTGGGAGATAGGGTAAACAGTCATCCTTAGATTTATAGGGAGATTTAGACTAGTCTGAAATACATGACTGCATCTCAACACACACACACACATACACACACACACACACACACACACACTACCAACTGACCAAACAAAAAAACCAAATGCAAGAAAAATTTATCTTCTTTGCTTTTACTGTCTGTCTGGAAGACTTCATTACAGTGGCTGTGTTCATTGTGTTACTTGGGGATCAACAACAGATCTTTGTTTCTCAGGTCTCTCTGTGCCTCTAGGTCAGCACTGCAGGTAGACACTCAGACCTGCTTCACCTAGCTTGCTATCTTGACTGAGCTGGTCAAGACAAGAAGTGAATGAATTTTTAAAAATGGAGAGGAAAGATAGGAAGGACAATATCAATTAACCGGTCCACCCAGAACTCCCAGGGACTAGATCACCAACCAAAGAGTATACAAGGAGGGACCCATAGCTCCAGTTACCTATATAGCAGAGGGTTGCCTTTTCAATGGGAGGAGAGGCACTTGATCCTGTGGAGGCTTGATACTGTAGTATAGGGGGATGCTAGAGGGGTGAATCAGGAGTAAATGAGTGGGTGGGGGAGCACTCACTTAAAGGCAGAGGGGAAGGAGGTTGTGGAGGGGAGACGAGGAAGGGGAACAACATTTGAAATGTAAATAAATAAAATAACCAATAAACAAAACATAAACAAAAATTCTGATAGGAGCCAATGGCTTAGGGGTTGGCTGTGACAGGTTCTGTCATACTGAGTAAATGTTATTCTGAAGATGGCATGTCCGCGGGCCTCAAGCACTGGCATTGGCAGACTAACAAAGGCAATGTAAATCATTACTGTCATTCCATGCCCTTAACTGTAAACCATTAAAACAGTCAGTAACCTAACGTGGTATAAAACTACAGTAGAACATAGGTCTTCAGGGACTAAATCGAGTTGCCATTAAGAAGAGGCATTTATACATTTCTCATGACATGTATTTGCCTGATCAGCCTTCTGTATTTGCCCACATAGTTAGCATTTACCTAAATAATTTATTGCTTTTTATTTTAGCTGCCATGCTCAAGTCTTTTTCTTATGCTGCTCATCTTTTATTTCTTAAACAAGTTTGCCTTGAATTATGCAAGGGTGACCTTTACAGAATGTAGGAGGAGTGGTGAGTGAGCTGTATGCAAATGCTTCACAGGGGGCAAATTAATCAGACCCTCAAAGTCCTTAGTGTCTCTCTGGGGAACTGACCTTGAGTTTTGAGGAGTACTACTTTTAAGAAGTTCATTTTTTATCAAAATTCTCTTTCTTTCTGAAGTGACAGGGGGGATTCATATAATTATAAATTACTTCCTAGTAATTTATTTCTATTTTTATATTTTCTAAGTTTCCAGAATGTGCTTGGAAGACTGGTGGTCGTGGTGGTGGTGGTAATAGTGGTGGTGGTGGTGGTGTGTGTGTGTGTGTGTGTGTGTGTGTGTGTAACTGGAGTAAAGTGAGGTGAATTGAATGAAACTGTAAGCACACTTAGAAATAAAGAAATAGCATTGATATACTTCGGTTTGAAATCATGTAAATATTTTGGTCATTTTAAAGAGAAGAGAAAATTAAATTGAGTCATGCAATTATATAATATCAACCATAGACCATTAAGGAATCATTTGTTTTGAATCTGTCATCTTGATTCTTTGACTCTTTACCTTGGTGGGAAAATGTATGTCCAGAAGGATCATGGAAAAGTTCCTCAACCTAAAGAAAAAAACCTAATACATAGATTGCAGACAACAAAAATTAAATCCCATCTACTTCTGAATTATTGGTTTTTTTTTTAAGATTGTACTAACATCAAAACTCATATTTTGATGTAACTAAATTTGTAAATGCAATCACCAGCCCCAGAAACTACAGTGGATGTCAAAAAGCTCTTGGTGACAGGATCCTCATATAGCTACCTCCTGAGAGGCTCTGCCAGTGCCTGTCAAATATAGAAGTGGATGCTCACAGCCATCCATTGGATGGAACACAGGGTCCCTAATGAAGGAGCTAGAGAAGGGACCCAAGGAGCTGAACAGGTTTGCAGCCCCATTGGAGGAACAACAATATGAACTAACCAGTATCCCCCCACAGCCCCACCCCGAGCTCCCAGAGACTATACCACCAACCAAAGAGTACACATGGTGGGACTCAGGGCTCCAACTGCATATGTAGCAGAGAATGGCCTAGTTGGTCATCAATGGGAAGAGAAGCCTGTGGTCCTGGGAAAGCTCTATGCCCCATTGTAGGGGAATGTCAAGGCCAGGAAGCTGGAGTGGAGTGGGTGGATTGGAGATCAGGGGGAGGTAGGAGGGGATAGGGAGTTTTCAGAGGGGAAATCAGTAAAGGGGATAACACTTGAAATGTAAATAAAGACAATATCTAATTTTAAAAAGGAATAACAAAAATGAAAATATGTGGCAGGCTTTTTCACAGTCCAATCTGACGGGAGTATTTCCTCAATTGAAGTTCCCTGTTTTAAGCTAGTGTTGAACTAGCTAGCACACTCAAGAAGGACAAAATACATTCAATTTGGTGCTAATGACTTGTATGCCACCATACCATACCCAAACATCATGACCAAGAAGCACTTGGGGAGGAAAGGGTTTATTTAGCTTACTCTTCCACATTGCTGTTCATCACCAAAGGATGTTAGGACTGGAACTCAAACAGGTCAAGAAGCAAGAGCTGATGCAGAGGCCATGGAGGAATGTTCTTTACTGGCTTGCTTCCCCAGGCCTGCTCAGCCTGCTCTCTTATAGAGCCAAGACTACCAGCCCAGAGATGGCACCACTCACAAGGGGACCTCCCTGCTTAATCACTAATTGAGAAAATGCCTTACAGCTGGATCTCATGGAGGCATTTCCCCAACTGAAGCTCTTTTCTTTGTGATAACTCCAGCCTATGTCAAGTTGACACACAAAACTAGCCAGTACAAATGTATATTCAGGATCAGTTAAAAGTTGCTTATAGTGATCTGCCTTGGTTCATTTATAGGTTTGTGGTATATAGTGGAGGATTCATAATAAAATCAGACATTCTCTATTGCTGGATGCATGAATCACCTCAATATCCTATAGTGGTACATAACATTATTGGATATACCTTATTCGTTTTGTCACTGTAATTCTAAGATCTGTTTTAGAATAGGAACTGAAAAGGGGAAATAAATATGCATTTCTTATGGTTATTGCAAAATAGTCTATAGTAGGTGGGCCATGTTGTATAAATCAGCAGTGTGTAAGATAGTTTCTTCTAAAATATTTTTACTAATGTTTTGAGATATTTTATGTATGGTTTTTCATTTATGTTTTTGGTTATTTCTCTAACCAAACAAACTTGTGTACTCATTTTTTTCTTCAATCTACTATTTCCACTTTGTGCTGCACATATATTCTTTGGGTATATGCAGCCATCCACTCAAAAGTATAGTCTGCAAACCAGTAGCCACACCCTTAAAATTATTCTTCCTCTCCCATCAGCCGTCAGTTCCCAATAACACCTCAGTTAGATATGGGAGTTAATGACTACCTTTTCCCTTCATGCTGGAATTTTGTCTGGCTGGAATTTGTACAGGTCTTGTGCATGGTTTAACAACTGTCCTATTGTATCTAGAAACACACTTTAGTGGAATTCTTCCACTGCCTCTGGCTCTTGTAATTCTTTTACTCCTCTTTCTTTATGATTCAGGAGCCATGAAATGAGAGTCTGTGGGATAGCTGAGGAAGGGCTGCCATTTCTTAAGAACTCTCCAAGAAAGAAAGATTATCTCTAAACTTAAGTGTTTTCCAACCTGGTGGGTTAAGACAGACTCTCGAGTATTTGAATAACATGGAAACACAGTTCATGATATCTCTGGTTGATAGGACTAGTGATCATATAGCTTACAATTTTTACTTAGATGTAAGAGTTTTGGTCTAAGTTATTTTTAATCATCCACAATAATGAGAAAATACAATACATGGTGGCCTGAGAAACACTTCAAACCTCTGTTTTCATTGTTAAATTAACTCTTTCTTAGTCAAGTTGTGTATTAGTAGCAACTTTGTCCACATTGCTTTCAAATTCAACTCAAGTTAGAAAGATACATGTATATTAGAATGGAGTTTTCCCTGTCATTTTCTAGGTGGTCACTTAATAATAACTACAATATATATAAATTTAAGTATTGTTTATTTGTTGATTGATTGATTTTAGAAATAACACCTGCTTTCTTAAGAACAGCCTGAATAAATAGATTCAAGCAACAAAGTGACCTGAATTTTTATTACAATGGTGGGAGAGGGATGAGAAACTATTATTGAAAACTGTTAAATTTTGTACTTTATACACTTGTGACTCATGGTACCTTATACCTTTAAGGAATTAAATGAATATTTTATTCCCCATACATTTTTCATATTTAAGTAATAAAAACTTTTTTTTATTCTAACTACAGCTAAAAAATGTTTGAAATTCATAAACATTTCTGGGACTATATACAATAGATGCCTTCAGAAAGTACTTTTCTCACTGTTTCTCATTTATATTCTGAAATACAATGAAACAAGAACCAGACACCCTTTCTATGTTTGTATCTTTGATTAAGTTAGACACTTGTGGTAAATGAAAATGTACTTTCTAAGCAAAGGAATAGGAAGCCAGATTGCTATTTAGGCTGGGGATTTTCTTGGGAAAAATAAAGCACATTGTTTGGATTTGGTCAGTGCTTCAGTGAGTTTAATTTTGCAATTGACTGGAGAGATGCTGTAATACCTTATACAAACATGATTTGTATCCTTCTTACCTCCTTTATTCTATGCATACAAATGAACTATTTTTTCATATATAACAGATTGTAGAAATATAAGCATGAGAAAGTCATACTTTGCTTCATGTATACAAGTGAAATAAACAGTATAAATAGACAAAAGAGAGTCTTGAAAAGTCATTCATCACTTTTCAGAAAGAAACATTATAATTAAAAAACAAACAGACAGACACATTCCTGTAAGCTGTTCTTTTATGTAATACATAAAATAAATGGCACTTCTCATTCTTGATTTTACATGAAAATCTTTTGTAAGAAATACTAAGATATCTGAAACATTTCTTTGTAAACTCTTGGGATGTTTGTTTGTTTGTTTGTTTGTTTTTTCAATCATTCTAAATATATTACAAATTTTGATGACCTTATGAATAGTATTTAAGCTTTTGAATACATTTACTGACTATGGTTAATCAGGGTAATAACTAGATGATCACCCACCTTTTTACGTGTATTCAATAGAGAGGCCAACTTTAAAAATAAGTCTTGGGGATGGAGAGATGGCTCATATGTTAAGTGCACTGGCTTCTCTTTCAGAGGTCCTGAGTTTAATCTCCATCAGCCACATGGTGGGTCACAACCATCTGTAATGGGATCTGATCCACTCTTCTGGTACACAGGTATACATACAGATAGAGTACTGTATAATAAGAATTATAGATAATGCACTCATACACTAAGTAAATATTTAAAAAGAAAAAAAAAGATAAGTTTTCTCACCACTGGGTCATTCTCTTATCAAACAAAATTTTGCACCTCAAAGTATTGCTTTAAATATGTTTCTCTCAATTAATGCACTGGTCTCCAAAATCCTCATAGGACGGCTTCCATCTAGTTAAACATCAACTTCTTGGTTTCACTAAGGGCTGTAGTGTGAAAAATTGGGAGAGATGGGACCAAGGATCTTCGTCACCATTGAATTGTCTATTCCTTTCCATTTTGATAGTTAATTAATTAGTTTTCTTATTTTTCTGCCAAAGTGCTTGACATAAACAAGTTTCTAAGCATGTTTTGGGTTCCATTTTCAGGTCACAGCCCACTATGGAAGTGTTGGAAGAAATGCAAAGCACTTTCCTTTGGATTTAGTCTAGGACTCCATCACGTTGGGTGACATCATTAATATTCACAATGGGTCTTCTTCATTTACATGTTTCTGAGGACATCCTAACAGACATACTCAGAGATACATTTCTATGACTATTATAAATCCCAAAGCAATGACAATATATGTATGACCAGTTGCTAAGAATTTAAGGAACTATTACAGTGTATAAAAATGTTTTGTTAAGATTGCAATTGTTTTACAGGAGAGAGAGGCAGGAAAACTTGGGAACACATGTCACCTGAAGTTCTGGCATACTATCTGTGCAGCAAAGGTGCTTTTTGGTCTGTCTGTTTGTTTTGTTTCTGTAGTTTGTCTAAATTTCACTTACATATTCTGCCTCTTTGTGTTTCTTCTCTATCATCAATCAGTCATTAAAAAAAAAAAAAAAAACTAATTGTTTTCCCATGGGAGTTGGAGACTTACTATGACTGAATGTGTGCACCTTCCCAAGAAACTGAAGCTTTCAAAGGAATGGACATGTAATCAAATAAAACAGCATTTTTTTTTTTTTGCGACTATCCTGTTGTAAGATTTATGTACACATATCACTTATAAAGCCAGTTAAGAGTTTCTTTGTGTCTTGATTATGTTTAAATCAAATATGTCTTTAAAATGTAAATTATATTTGTCAGCAACATATTTGATATTAGTAATAATCACTGAAATAGTATGTTGTTACTAAATAAAGCAAGAAGTAATGCAGTTTGCATAAACAAATGATTATGGTTCCAAGTCTTGGGAACTGTCAAGCCAGGCTTCAAATTCGACTGAACCATACATTGATGTGAAGATACCTAACTTCTGTGACTAATTTTTTTCTCAGTGGTTAGAAAGAACTAATAAAGTTTGTATGAGAATAAAAAATGTATGCAGTTAAACAACTAGGAGTGATCCTGATAAATGAAAGAAGTAATGTGAAGACTCCGGTCTCGGACTTTGAGCCCATTCCTCTCTTTTCTCCCAAGAACAACTTAGAAGTTTCTCACTTTTCAAAGCTAAAATCTGCAGATTGGGAATAGTAATCACATAGATATGTTTGGAGACCAGAGGAAGAAGTCCATTGCTATAGAACTGTATTTTAATGAAATGACACAGATTTTAAGAGGAATGAGAAATCTTCAATAATTGGTGAAGTGAATAAATGAACTTCATAAGATATTCATAAGGGTGATACAGGTTACCCATTCTAAACTCATTTCCTGCTTCAGCTATTGTTGAGTGAATAATATGACAGAAGAAATATGAACAAACATTTACCAACCCACATTAGAAAATTGACAATAGACCTAAATAAGGATGCACTAACCACTTATTTGGTGAACCAATGTGGTGGATAGAGTTGCTCATGTTGTATGGGTGAAGGATATTTTACATATATTTAGTTATAAAATAAGGTCCAGAGAACTCTAGCATATATAGTCATATAACCACCCAACACTGATATCCACTAACATTATCTGTGTTTTATCATCTTAACTATTTGTTTATGATCCTTGTGGCCATTTAAGTAGGACGGAAATTAGTATTTAAAGTGATCCCCCTAGCTTTCATTTCCAAAATCCAAAGAAGTCACCTAAGCATACATGATAATCACTACATATTTATTGAACCTGTTTTATTTATTTATTTATTTATTTATTTATTTTATTTATTTATTTATAAGTGTTCTTTCTGCATGCATGTATGTGTACCATCTATGTATCTGTGTAACTAGTATTAGAAGTGGTTAGAAGAGGTTGTTTGATCCCCTTAATTTTGATTTATCGATGGTTGTGAACTACCATATAGGCCTGGGACTTACACTCCTGTCTTCCGGGAGAGAAGCCAATACTCTCAATCACTGAGGCATCTCTTGAGCCCTTGAATTCATATACTTTATAATAGACCCTAGGCAACCCTGCTTTTTGCTCTAGAGGAAATATTGGGTCTTTGTTGTAGTGATGTATCTTTTTGTTGAAGTATAATACTAATTTCTTTTGAATATGCCCTTCTAGGTTGATATATAAATCTAATCATTTATTCAGTATCAAAGTTCGTAGCTAGATTATCAGTCATGCCTCACTTCTGCCTTGCCGTTTGCTCCTTTTTGATTCTGTTGTTACAGATCACTATGGAAGTGTAATTCCATTGTGTAGTTTCATAGTTAATGGGATTTAATGCTTTCCCGTTAAGTACAGGCCAGAGGATGCTATGGGTACCTCCTTTCAGACTGTGCAAAAAAAAATATAACATCGTAAAGCCTATTTAATGTACTTTCAATGATTTTTACCTATTAAAATCAAAGTGTTATTGCCTCCCCCCCCCCCAAAACTGAAATGACAAATTCATCCCAGTAAGGTCATATTTGGGGTGTGATCTTCAAGAGGATATTGAAATTCTTACTCTTGTAATTTCATTGTAAGAGGGGGGAAAAAAGATATTGACATTTTTCTACATTCTCGTCCAAAAAAAAAAAAAAAAAAAAAAAAAAAAAAAAAAAAAAAAAAAAAAAAAAAAAAAAAAAAAAAAAAAAAAAAAAAAAAAAAAAAAAAAAAGCCAAAGACTGAACAAGGAACTGTTTACAAGCCAAGGAAAAAAACTCTCATCAACATCGAAGTCTGCCAGTATCCTGATCTTTACTGCTTAGTCACAGAGCAGTAAGAAATAAATGCTTGCTGTTTAAATACTTCAAACGTAGGATATTTTGTTATGGCAACTTGAACAGACTTACTTAAAAAACAGGAACATGGGATGTCATGATCTGTAGGAATTTAAAATTTGAAAAACACTTTTCTACCAATTTCTGGGGCTTATAAACCCCATTCTTTGTGCTGTTAAAGGGAAATGGTGTATGAATGAGTTTGGTAAGACTACTTGGGCATCAAGCAATTCTAAGCGAACAATGTTTTGATGACATGAGAATAAATGAATCAGGAACACATGGATTGAATTATCTCTGAAATATACTGCAGCAAAAACATCAAGGGGTAGGGTGGGATTTGGAAGTATGCCAACTTCTAAGTACACTTATATAAAGGAGAAGAAATGTATAAATCTGGAGTAGCAACCAACATCTTTGGGTTTCTGAGAGTTAAAGTGATGGAATTTCAAAATTGAATCATCAGGCAAAACACTCCAGTGATTGAGATGTTTATTTTTGCCTGTAAGATAACAGTTATTCCTAGTGTTGCAAGCTAAAACAAGTGAATATGAAGTCACACTTCGGATAATACTGACTGATGTCATAAAGTCTCTATATCTTAAACTTATTCACTCCCAGATAGGCAGGGTTTTTATAGATTAGGTGATTTCTGATAACTTACTAGAAGATTGTATAATCACTCCATGAATTGGGAGAAAGACATTCTTCTTCTGTATACCTCCCTCCCCCAGCATAGTGTGCTTCTCCTATGGGTTCTTAGATCATAAACACCTTTGCTATACAGGCATGGATCTCAACTGTCTTAATTAATGCTCTGGTTCTTTAGTATATTTCCCCAGTGTGGTGACTCCCAACCATAAAATCACTTCCATTGCTAAATCACAACTGTAATTTTATTATTGATATGAATAATACTGTAAATATCTGATGTGCACGATATCTGCTGTGACCCATGTGAATGGGTTATTTGACTCCTAAAAGGGTCATGACCCACAAGTTGAGAACTACTACTGCCTTGTGGAGAAGCAAGTTTGCCAGAATCAAATTGTTTAACTCAACTATTTTAGATGAATACAGCCAACTCTAATGTATTATATCTGGTACTACATTCTGTTTTAACATATGCCATAGCCCGTGAATAGCTGTTTTCAGATATCAAGAAATTCTTATTCTTTTTGTTGAGGAGCCTCCATTGTGAAGTCAATTGTGGTCGATGATAGTTGATGAAAGCTATTGTTCTGTTTTTCAACAATACTATTAGAAAATGAATAGTTACAAATAGGCATGGCATACTTTGCCAGATCTAAATGGTGTATGACAGCACAGAATGTGCTCTTTCTAAAGCTTTGGTTTAGTGTTAAAGAGGAAATATGAAAAAGATACATTACGTAAAAACAATAGATAAATCATGCCTATTCTTTTAAAGTTATACTGGGATTATGTAACTAAGTATCTTATATTTAGAAACCAAATGCTAAGACTTTAGGGTTTAGAATGACATGTTTATTACCCATGTTATTATGAGATGAGAAGTGAGCAGAAAATATTGGGGTGTGTGTATGTGTGTGTGTGAGAGAGAGAAAGAGAGACAGAGATAGAGAGACAGATAGAGAGATAGATACACAGAGAGAAACAGCAAGAAACAGAGACAGAAACAGAGATTCACACAGAGAAGATACAGAAGCAAAGACACAGAGAGAGAAAGGTAGAGAGAATAGTAAAGCAATTTAAATGGTAAAAATAAAATAAAAGTATCATAAGAAAAAAAATTATGTATTATTTTCAATAATTTGCTGCAATATTTAAGTACATTTGAAATTCATAAATAAATAAGACTAGCACCAGTCTTTACTAGAAAAAAGTCAAGCAATTTCTTGATACATTACTTTAGAATGTTTATGCATAAAAATTGAAAAACATTTTTCTTGGGAATGTAGTCTATGAAAATGATTGTGATTGGAATATTGCTAATCATCAGATAAGTAACAAACACTTTCGAGTTGTCAGACAGGGTATTTCATAAAGCAAGAGGTGTAGTGAGCTCCAAAGTGAAGAAAACTGAAGATAAGGGAGGGAAAGACTACAGTGGGAAAGTACCAAGAAAGAGGAGAAGGATGGGGAAGGGTCAGAGCAAAGACAGTGTTGTGGAACCTTTTCCTCCTCTCTCCTCCCTCCCCCCTCCCCTCCCCTCCCCTACTCTACCTTGCCCTCCCTCCCTCCCTCCTTCCTTCCTTCCTTCCTTCCTTCCTTCCTTCCTTCCTTCCTTCCTTCCTTCGTTTCTTCCTTCTTTCCTTCCTTCCTTCATCCCTGTGATGGTTTGCATATGCTTGACCTAGGGAGTGGCACTATTAGGTGGTTTGGTCTTGCTGGAGTATGTGTGGTCTTGATGAACTAAGTGTGTCACTGTGGGGGTAAGCTTTGAGACCCTCCTCCTAGGTGCCTGGAGACAGTCTTTTTCTATTGGCATTCCTCAAGATGTAGAACTCTCATTTCCTACTGCAACATGTCTATTTGGATGCTGCCATGCTCTCACATTGTTGATAATGGACTAATCCTCTGAACCTATAAGCTGGGTCCAATTAAAAATTTAAAGTTGTCTTTTATAAGTATTGTCTTGGCCAAGATGTCTCTTCAGAATAACAGAAATCCTAACTAGGACACTCCTCCTTCTTTCATTCTTTCCTTCTGCCCCTTTCATTCTTTTTTCTCTTCCTTCTTTTCTCCTTCCTATCCATTCTTTCCTTCCTATGACTCTCCATCCCTTCCTTTAATGCAATTTCACGTATTGCCTGTCTAGTGCTCTTTATGAAACAGTGATAATTCCTGCTAAAGATTTCTGCCCTTGTTGAGCATAAGGTTGAGTAAAGAATCAAGATAAGAAGCAAACGATAAAAAGTATTTAATGATATAAAACTATGAGCAAGATATAACTAACAGAAACAATGTTGTTCAGGCACATTCAAAGAGTGTCATGAACTGAAGGAAGACATTATTCTTTGTGTATGTTTTATTTATTTGAACTTTTATTATACAAACATTTCCACTTTTGCTAAAAATCAGTTTGTGCAGTTTTTTGTACCTAGTACTTAATGGAAAATGTGAAATTATATAGTAAATGTTCTGAAGTTTGTTTTATGATGGTATTATTTATATAGGAAACTATATACATGTTCTAGAAACACTGTGCATTCATTCTAGAAGAGCTGTCACTTGACTATTTGTGCCTATTACTTCTGTTTACTAGATAGACACAAACAACTTGAAATGTACTTTATCCTGTAATTTGAGTAACTGAAAAACCTTGATACACAATAGAAAAAATTTCATCAGAACTATTCTTGATGAATAGTGTGCATATATCAGGTATTAAATGGTTTCTTGAGTCTTAGAGTTAGATATGCTCTCCTGTTCCTATTTGCAATGCATTACATATATTTCAGAGCAGCATCCTGAGAATAGGATGTTATAGAATGAAGTTCCGTGTAATGTGATGTTGAAATTATTGATGTTTTCTATTGAGAGGTGACTGAGAAATGTCTAGATGCATGTGTTCTGAACACTCAGTCTTCAATTGGTGTACCTGTGTTGGTAGGTCATGGAGCCTTTTAGACAAAGAACATCACAGAAGGACTTGAACCACTAGAAATGACCCTGAAGGTTTAATAGCCTGCCCCATTTCCTGTCTACTCTGCTTCCTTACTGAGGATCTGTGGATACAGTATATCACGCTTCCTGTTCTGCAACACTTCCTTCTCTACCATCATGAAGTGTGTCCATAAACCCTAATGAACCCATCTTCCATTAAGTAACAAATACATAAAATTTATATAAATAGTGGGATTGTTACTATTATAAACTTAACGATTTTGTTGTTATGCCTTTGTAACTGGTTTACTGAGAAATGATGGAAGAGGTTGGAGTTAAAAGATCCAAAATCCCTTGATTGTTTTCAATAGAGCTTAAGAGGACACCTGGTAAGCAGTTGGAAGACCAGAATAAGAAAATGGAGGCCTAGCTTATGGGTTTTCATAAGGGAACAAGGACTCTTATTTTGAACTGAGTTATACTCCATTCATGGCAATAATCCATCTGATAAAGTGTCAAGAATAACATGGTGAGGTTGAATAAAGCTCAGGAATCTTTTCAAAAGAGGAAGCAAAAAGATTGTATGGTTTGAAATGATGAATGATTCCAAGGAAGCAGGCAGAACAGTACTGATACACATATAAACTCAGACTGTGATAGCATTCACAAGACCTTCACAAGGTCAAGCTAGAGAAAATCCCATCATTGAGAAAGAGATGAGAACAAAGTCCAGCCCCTTCCCAAAAAGTTGTTTTCAAATGCTACCTGATGAGAGATGACTAATCAGTTTTTCTCAATGGAATGGCATATATCAACCACCCTCTAGTACAGGCCCTATACCCAGAAGTTGTTGGCCATACAAAATGGACACTATGGTTTTATATGTGTACTTTTTTGATTGTTTATTTTGTTTTATTTTGATATTTCTAACATAAGGTAGACTGTATTATTGGGTGGGCACAGTGAGGAGTCTGAGAGGATTTGGGAAACAGAAAGAATATGATCACAATATATTGTATAAAAATTCATTTTAATTTTTTTTTTTTGTGTGTGTAGGGGAATTTGAAGCCCGGGAGGTGGGAGTGTGTGTATGAGTAGAAGAACATCTTCATAGAAGCAAGGGGCTTCTGGGGGCGGGGAGGGACAAGGAAAGGGGATAACATTTGAAATGTAAATAAAGAAAATACCCAATAAAAATTAAAAAATAAAATAAAAAATTTGCAAAATTCTGTAATGAATACCTATTTAACTTATAAAAATCCAATGACAATTATTTGCTTGGTATAGCAATTCAAAATAGCATAGTGCTCAGACTGAGTTTATAAAGATTAAAAGCATTAAGGTATTAAAAATACACTTGGCATGAAAGAGCATGAATAATTTTAAAGTTGCCAACATACTGGGTTTTGAGGAAGCAGCTATAATTGTTAAAGAATTTGATTGGCACCATAAAAGAGGAGGCTCCTTCTATTTTTTTTTTTTTTTCTCTAGAGGATAGATGCGGGCTAAACAAATATCACCCATCAAAGCCAGCTAGTGAAATATTAATTCATTTAAGTGGAGGGAGCTCGAACTGAGACTGTTCATCAAAACCGAATTCAGATACCAGGTGCAGGCGTATGGGTTCAGATAGCAAGGTGCAGGCATATCGGTTCAGCTGTGATAGGGCTGGAAGACACCTGTAGCTGGCAGGAAAGAAAAGCGGTGCCATTCCCTTGGTACTAGTTTTGCAGGGACAAAAGGTGCAAGGGTAAGGGTAACATTCAAGCTTGCTAAAGCCAGAAAATGGACCACACAGTAATATTCTCCACAAACTGGCCTTAAATGGCCAATACACTAAGCTGAAATACGAAGACCAAGTTGCAATAAACCAAAGGTTTTATGTCAAGACCATAGGATGAATTTTGAGGAAAGCTACAGGCAAAGATTGAAGTTGACCCAAGAGAAAAACTTCTTATATTGTGGTAGAACTAGAGTAATCCTTTTGCACAAGGCCAGTGGAGCCCAGTTGATTCCATCACTAGTTCATTGTGCCAGATAAGGAATTTTGTGTTTTCCTTGCTTGGTTTCAATATTGCTCTTGTCCACACGTTTCTGTTTGTATTTATGTCCTTTGGAATAAGAACATTAACTCTAAGCCACTGTAAAAACGAAACTCTTTAAATATATTGACTGACAATTGAGATTTATTTAAATACCTGAAGAGATTATGGACTGGAAAAGACTATTTGGTGATTTTTAAAAACTATAGGAATCTTTAAGTTTAGAACAAATGCAATTTTTTCACTATGATATAGCCATGAGCCTATGAGGACAACCATAGAATGCTGTTTGTATATGAAATGTTCCTCTCTTAGTGTTCTATGGTTCTGAAGAAACATCATAACCCACCCAACTCATATAAATAAAGGCATTTAATTTAGGGCATCTTTACAGTTGTAGAATTTATCATCATGGCTCGAAGCATGGTGGCACACAGGAAGGCATAGTTCTGGAGAAGTAGATGATAATTACATCCTGATTCATAGAAGGCAGAGACAGAGAGTTGGGAGAGAGGAGAGAAGATTAGAGAGGAGGGAACTGGAAGAGTGAGGAGGGTATAGGAGAGAAGAAGAGAAGAGAAAAGAGGAGGGGAGGGGAGGAGAGTGGAGAAGAGAGAAGAAGAGAAGAGAAGAGAAGAGAAGAGAAGAGAAGAGAAGAGAAGAGAAGAGAAGAGAAGAGAAGAGAAGAGAAGAGAAAATATATTATAAGTCAAGAACATAATGGAAAAGAAAAGAAAGAAAAGGAATGGGAAAGAAAAGAAGAAAAGAAAAGAGAACAAAGAGAAATTGAGTTTTTGTAAGATTTTGTAACCTCAAAATGCACTCCCAATGACACACCCCCTTCAACAAGGTCACACCTACTCCAAAATAGCCTTACCTCCTAATCCTTCCCAACAATTCTACTGGAGACTAAGTATGCAAATATGTGTTCCTACAGAGAGTTGGGAGGCATTATTATTCAAAACACCACCTACCCTAATGACTATTGTATTTAAACTGCTACTTTCTACTTGATATAGCTTTTTTCTTTAAGATTTATTTATTTATGCATATAGGTGTTTGGCCTTCATGAACATGTGCACACCAGAAGATGTCTTAGATACCCTGGAACTATAGTTACAGAGAGTTTTGGGCCATCATGTGTGTGGTGCTGAGAATTGAACTCAGGGTCTCTAAAAGAGCAGCCAGTGCTCTTAATTACTGAACCATTTCTCCAGTGCGATGGAGCTGTTTTTGTGTATGTTGAGCCTATTGGAAATGGGACAGCACTGAAGGAAAATGATTATTAGGGTAGTCCTTGAGATTTTATATTTCTGTGCCACATCCTGTCTGCATCCTGCATTCCTTTTTTTTTTTTTTAGTATTTTTTTATTAGATATTTTTCTTAATTTACATTTCAAATGCTATCCCAAAAGTACCCTCCCCCACCCTCTGCCCTGCTCCCCTGCCCACCCACTCCAACTTCTTGGCCCTGGCGTTCCCTTGTATTGGGGCATATAAAGATTGCAGTACCAAGGGGCCTCTTCTCCCAATGATGGCTGACTAGGCCATCTTCTGCTATATATGGAGCTAGAGACACAAGTTCTGGGGGTTCTGGTTAGTTCACATTGTTGTTCCTCTTCTAGGATTGCAGACCACTTCAGCTCCTGGGGCTTCTATCTCTAGCTTCTCCATTGTGGGACCTGTGTTCCATCATATAGATGACTGTGAACATTCGCTTCTATACAAGACAGCTATATCAGGGTCCCTTCAGTAAACACTTGCTGTCCTATGCAATAGTGTCTGAGTATAGTGACTGATTATGGGATGGATCCCCCCAAGGTGGGGTAGTCTCTGTATGGTCCATCCTTTCGTCTTAGCTCTAAACTTTGTCTCTGTAACTCCTTTCATGGGTATTTGGTTGCAGTGTAACTTATCCTTCAGCAGCCAGGCTTGCTCTCTGATGGACAGTTTCCTTCAAACTGGGAGCCAACCAAAAACCCTGCTCTTTTATGTGGCTTTTCTCAGATATTCTGACACAACAATCAGAGAAATAAAACTCTTAAGAGTTCATAATTTTTATGGTATCTATCATGCATAACTATGAGATTCCAAGGCACACTTTAGAACAATAATTAGAAATACCTATTCAAATATTTTCTTTTTCTCAATTCTACTGTCCTGTTGAATATCAGAACTTGTCCATTGTTAGTGAAAATTTATTATTATTACTCTTTCTATAGGTTATAAAAAAGTTCTGACATGTTTTGCCCTAATTTTCTATTATCCACCTTTATACACAGGCTATGAGGCTATGTCTATACAAGAGTAAAAATCTCTGAATTTACTATAAGTTTTAAAATATAAAACTGGATATCTTCGATATTCACTTTTAGGTGTGTTATATCAAACAGGTAAATTGACTTTACAAATAAGCATTTACATAGTTGTGATGAGTACCAAGCAAATGTTCATGTGAGAAATAACTTTGAAATATTGGAACCTATCTACATTTATGTCCTTTTGATCACTGTTGACATTGTCCTTATAAAAGAATTCTGAGTGAAATCTTTAGTACTGCTATTCTTTATTCTAGAGTTTGACTGCAAATATTTATAAATTTTATCAAAAATTAATATTAATAGCTGGTAGATTCAGCTTAGAGGTAGAATACTTGCCTGGCATATATGAGTCCATGAAATCTGTCCTCAATACCAAAATTACCTACAGATTATATAGAACAAAATAGTTGATATGAATTTAGCTCAATACCTTTCCATCACATATATTATAAGTGGCAGTTTAAGTCCTCTGTGAGGGTCTACATAGTGTTTATCCACGGAGGATTTTAAAAAGTCCCCAGATAACTATGTGTCCCCTTTGTCTTCCCTATTTCCTTTGATATGTTCTGTAGTCCTCACAGATGCAAAAGTGTGAATTTTCCATCAACTAGAGAAACTATGTCCTTAAAAAGTCCCATATGATAGTTCATGTGGCCTTTGGGGTTTCATCTGGGACTGTGTTGTTAAACTTGCTGTAGGATATGATCATTTATCTTCTGTCTCTAGTATAATGAAGTGAATTGAATGAGTTAATATGTTAAAGTCCTCAGAACATTACATACTTTGTGCTGCCACATAATCAGGACTGGATCTTAATTTAAGTGTCTAATGAAAGAAATGCCAATAAAGTAAATTATTTCCAATCTCATACCTAATGGAGAACAAATATGATAATTATCACTAGTTCAGCAAGCATGTTAAGATGACTGAGAGTCATGGGCTGTGAGAGGGATTGCTGTGGTGTAACACGAAGTATGATTTGTATATTTTTGCACATATTAGCTTGCATACTTGCTTGCTTATTCACATTTTGTTTTTTCCCGCCTCTGGAGCCTCAGTGGGATATTTCCTACAGTACCACTGTTTCTTCAGGTACTGGACAGACAGTGAGTATATAATACATCTTACTTGATTCAAAGACTGAGGAATGAATTAAGCACTATGTGAATTTAATCTCATTTACTTAAAAGCATGGTAGATTTGAGTGCTTATATTTATAAACTATAAGTTATTCAGAATTGCCTTATTGAGTCCGCTTAGAATAACATTCCTAATGCTGGAGATATTATTATTAAAATATTCATTCTTGAGTGAATCTAGTATTCATAAGTTGTTTAATCAGCATACGTGACTATTTAGCATAAAATTGCTTTAAATCATGTTTTACTAAAAGACACAAATTCTGGGGCAGAAAATGGGCATTTAATTTATTCTCCTAAATATCCTTTGTGTATAAAACAGTGGGATTACTTTTTATTTACTTGTATTGATTTTCTTTCCATACTTGATTCAAATTCCTTATGCTCTGTGCATTTAGAATTGTCTATTACTAAAATGTTCCTTGCAGATTGCAGTTTATGGTGCACAATATTACTTTTTCATTAGTAATTGCACTGCAGGTCATTATATGAAAAAAGATCCATTCTTTTCTTGAGGCACTTAAGGCATAAACCAAGTTCCTGTCTGTATTGCGGATGTTAAAAATCCCAAGACACTTAAGGAAGAAGAGTGGGAGTATTAACTCTAGACAAAACTTTTGGCCAAAGACCCATGAAAAGCCTCTCTCATCACAGTGCAGAGGAACAGGATTGTTAAGGACAATCTTTGTGAAAGAACTACTTCATGCAATTATAATAAAATATTGAGCATTGCTTTGGATTTTTATGCACATTCCATTCCAAAAGGAAATCCCAAAACATTTTGTAAAAATCTTGTAAATTTATACTACCAGAAAGAAAAATGAATGTTTTAAACAAATGATCAAACTTTCAGGAACAATAATTTAATTGATTTATGAGACACTCAAATGCTAAAATGAGGGTGCGTGTGCTTTGCCTATTGGAAACTGTGTAATGATTACAACTCAGGAGTTTGTTTCTTTATAGCCTTAATTATGAAAGTAGCTTGTGGAAGATTTTTTTAAAGTCAAAGTTTATGCTATTGTAATATGCTGCTAAATATCCTTAAATTACATCTTTCAGGTCAGGCTCACGCATGATTGGAGAATAATAAGTTCTAAAATCTATTCATTTAAAAATATTTTCACCTTTTAAAATATATTTGTAACATCTTAACTTGTGATTTTTCTATTCAAATAATTTGACTTTTCATTGCAAAGTCTTCACTGTGGAAAACTCATTATTATCCCAATATGTAAACCCTATTGACCTTTTCAAGAGTAAAAACACCAAGACCTATCCATTAGCTTAGGTGACATCGGGTTGACAAGTCACAGAATTCTGGGCTACTGTGCCTCCTAGAATTGATGGGGGTACTCATTTCAGCATGGAGCTTCGAATGTGCACTGGTTGTTAAGATAAACACAAAATGTTGATGCCAAGAGAGTTGGCCCAACAGAGCAGTAGATGGATGTTATTATTTTTATGAAGAAGCCCTCTGATGATAAAACAGGGTTGACCCTGTTAGTGGGAGCTCCATAAATCTTTCTTGGCTGAAGGTTTCTGGCTGAGCAGGTTGGAGGGTGGACAAAAGAATCAAAAGATGCAGGATGTACTGAACATGAGAAGATTGCCTGTGGGACTCTGTAATAATATAACAATAGCCAAGATGTCCAGGAACAGCTTCAGTTCACGATTGCCTTCAACTGCTACTAATAACAGTTGTAAGTCTTTTTCTTTTGTGCTCAAGAAAATTCCCAAAGTTAACAGCTCTGTGTGGTGCCGTTTACATCTTTTTCTCCCCACCTTTTAAGAACTCTCGGGACTCTATGATTTACGTAAACACAGCTATTTTATTCTTACTTTATCAGCATTTGGAAGTAATATTTCTCTGATACTTATGTTGAATATGTCATTGGCCTTTTTAAAATTCAAAACTAATCAGTAAAAACTAGAAACTGCATTTTTCCTATAACAAATATCAAAGTTTGAAGATGTAGGATGCAATTTTCAAGCTATCTACATATTTACCAACTGCTGCCAGCAAAGCTGCCTCTGTGGTCTTCTTTTTCAAATGACTGTATTTCAAGAGAAGTCATAAATATTAATAGAAAATATAGTTTTTAATGGTATAATTTTTCTGATCATCTTTGTATATAAAGAGATCTTAGTTCACTTTATCTCTCTATTATTTTTTACATATATTGTAATGGGAGAATTAAATGTCTTTGCATATCTGTTACTAGACAGGACATGTTAAAGATATTTCTCTTCTGCCTATAATAATGAGTGGCTCTACTAACAGCTTTTGAGAATTGAAATATAATAATCATGAAATATTTACCAAATCCCTATTTTACATTTAGCACTATTACATTCTTTGTGGCCTAAAATAAAGTCTCTGTTATGGTTCTTAATAATGTTACAAGCTTAATAAAGATCAGTAATTTATGAAGCTTTATCAAATAAATAATAAAATAAGGTATATTTTATATGTGTTATATTCAATTCCATAATGTTCAAAATGGTCTTTTACAAAATTATTAAGACTATCAACTTAGGTTATTCTTTAAATATTATATGAACATAAGTGTATGTAAAGATCCATTGCCTTTTAGTAAAACAAAAGTATAAACAAACTGATTGGCCTTAAGCTACCTGTCTCTAGGTGTTCACTGTAAATTGAGTATTGTTAAAACTTTAATTTAACAAAATAGAATTCTAATTTTGTTAATATCCAAGGCTAACAAGATTTTCTAGGAGTGGAATATTTTTAAAACTATCTAACTCTTCTTTGTTTAGTTAAATCTCAAGGTAAACTGGGTTTGAGGCTTGAGAAATAAGCTCCCCTTATCAATAAGCTAGGTGAAGGCCTGCTTGTTTGTTGTCAATTTTCATAACAAAATGGGCTGTGGTATATTTGTGTAGTTTGTAATTTTACACATACACATATGCGTTAAGTGTACAAACATGCCTCTATTTCAAAATATGTTTGCGAATCAATGTACTTCCTGTCTTTTCTGAATTGAAGTTTATTCCACTCTTCCAAGATATTACAGTTGTAACCTTCAGCACGTTGAAAGGTATCTAGTCTGGAAAACAGGTCCTAGCAAATGAAATTCTGTAAAGAAGTTATTGCTAGATCAGGTTGGACAGTAATTCAAGACTTGTCATGTTATTTCTAAAAGGAATTAAGATCTATCACCCATCTGTCTGTCTACCTATCTATCTCTTTATTTACTTATCAATTACTTGTCAATCTATCTTCTATCTAACTTATAGATAAGTCCTTTGCACAAACAGAAGATGGCTTATAAAAAAAAAGAACACTGCAATAGATTAGATGGTGAAATTATTAAACAAGGGAAATCAAAATATTCCTATCACATGCATCATTGAATATTATTTAATACATACATTTATCTCACAAATGTAACATCCTTGCATCGAATGATACAATGCTTGATTACAAGATTTATGTGAAGATGCTTAACTTTGCATCTCATTATTCTTCTATCACTGATCTTATATCCCTACTATATATTTTCAATGGTTGTTTTTTGCACTTATATAGTTTCTATTTTATTTTGATTATATATGGTGATGGATTATAGTTTTTTGATCTTGTTTTTGTTTTCTGGTAGGAGCATAGAATAAGTTTATTTTAACATTTTATAATGAGCTAGAAGGAATTTGGGGATGATGAATACAATGAATTTTTATTTATCCTCTTCTTTTCTTCATCTACCCAAGTAAAATGTTATTTAACAACACATTTAAAGAGGGAGAGAGTGCTCCAGAGGAAACCTGGCAGTTGATGAGAAAACAAAACAACAAAAATAATCATATTGGCTGATAAACTCTTTTTCAAACTCAGCATGTTGGTATACATCTTTTTCCCATCTCTCAGAGGGCAGAGTCAAGCAGGTCTCTGAATCCAGGTCCAGCCTGCTCTGTAGAGTGTACTCTAGGACATTAGGGTCTCTATAAAGAAACCTTATCTCAAAAAAACAATTATAAGTAAGTAAGTAAATAAATAAATAAATAAATAAATAAATAAATGTGTTGTCTCAGTCCCAAGTGATTGTCATTTAGACTCTACAGAAAGTAAGTTATGCAGAGCAGAATAAATTTATCCATTCTGTTCTGACTATGCATTTTTATAATGAGCCTATCTTAGTTGAATTTATCAGGATATTTTTGAAGTAAAACAAAACAAAACAAAACAAAACAAAACAAAACAAAACAAACAAACATGAAAACTTACTATATTTCCAGAAATCTAAAGTAAAATTATCAACATTTTTGTCATGTCAATAAAGACTAAAATTATAATGTATAGTAATTATATATTTGAAGTATAGTCTTTGTTTCATTAAGTTGATAATATTTCCTTTCACCTACTGTATTTTGTTAACTGTCTGTATTTGTACTTTTAATCTTTACATTTAAGCTTTGGAGATACATAATTTTAATGATACATTTGTTTAAGATAGCTGACAAAAACTCCAGTCACTTTAATATTTTATGATGTCAAGCAATCTCTCTTTGTTCTAGTTTTCTGATCATTATCACAAGTTTATTTATCTAAGCAAGAAGGAGTATTTTTTATAAACCCAGGACAAAGCCACTTCAGACTTTAGGAAAAATATTTTGTCTTTTAAATCCAAATTGCACCATGAATGTCTAAAGATATCTGTTGATATTCTCCCTTGGAGACGGCAGAGCTTGGACAGTAGGCTAAACACCAAAGAAAACTGTTCCACGCACATCTGCTGCAAACACTCAATAGTAGCCTCCCGGTATGGACAGAGGAAAGTTGCTGAATCCTTAAATCAGGAATCTAACACATGGCTTTGGTGGCACAGCAGGAGAAACCTTGCTTTGGAAACTATTTAACATATAGAACTAAGCATTGTTGATGGTAAGAATACCAAACTCCCTAAAATACAGTGATTGTAAAATGTAATAAGGTAGAATTGAACTTCTTCATTTGTAAGGCCATCAGATCACAGCCTCTGAAGATGTCTTATTTGAAAATCAAGCACATTACCCTGACACAGCAGGCTTATTTGTAAATAGGAGTCACTTTGCCTTGGTCTTAAGACTAGAAAGGAGTAGGGTAACTCTGGCAGTGATCTAGAGGGCAACAGGCAGAGTGTGAAGCCAGTCATTTGTCATCCACGTTTTTCTTCAAGGCTGCCATCAATCTCCATCCAGCTCCAACTTCTCACAGATTCCACCAACATCCTGAGAGGAACTCCTCTAGGCTTTCAGGAGTGACTTACAGTGTGCCGTTTGTTAGGACACAGCAGACTTCCCTGCCAGCAAAGCAACAACCACCCCAGAGACCTTAGCTGAACATGATAAAATTGATGAAGGCGCCAAACATTTAGTATTATGAATAGAAGTAATTTCACTTCGTGAGACCAGTTTCTATCCTCTGAGCTCATGCTACTCACTATGACTCTTCTGCCTCCAAATTTTTCATTTCCTACTTCCCCTTTAACAAAAATCAAGATAATGTCTTTAAAGCACCATCTCTTCAAACTCATATTATGTCTTCTGTTTTTACCTCATTTAATCTCTGTTCTCACCAAATTTTAGAAGCCCTTTGCCATCTACCCATCTATTTCAATGATGCCTATATCTATCCTGAAAGAAAACACCTTGGTCTCCATTCCAGTTTTAAACATGCAAACTCCCAAAAGTAAAGCGATTGTAAATGTAATAAGGTAGAATTAAACTTCATTTTGTAAGGCCTTCAGATCACGGCCCCAAACCATGCACCCCCGCTTCCTGGCCCTGGCATTTCCCTGTACTGGGGCATATAATCTTTGCAAGACCAAGAGCCCCTCATCTCAATGATGGCCAACTAGGCCATCTTCTGCTACATATGCAGCTAGAGACCCAAGCTCTGGGGGTACTGGTTAGTTCATATTGTTGTTCCTCTTATAGGGCTGCAGACCTCTTCACCTCTTTGGGTACATTCTCTACCTCCTCCATTGGGGGCCTTGTGTTCCATCCAATAGATGACTGTGAGCATCCACTGGCATAGCCTCACAAGACATAGCTATATTAGGGTCCTTTCAGCAAAATCTTGCTGGCATATGCAATAGTGTCTGGGTTTGGTGGTTGTTTATGGGATGGATCCCCAAGTGGGGCCGTCTCTAGATGGTCCTTCCTTCCATCTCAGCTCCAAACTTTGTCTTTGTAATTTCTTCCATGGGTATTTTCAAATTAACTTTTCAGTTTTAGTTCCTAGAGAGATATGTGTTCAGGAACTTCTACTTTGCCAAATTTGGATGTCTCTTAAATTGGGTTTATGAAACTTTGTTTAGCCCCCAAATAAACAGGACTATTAAGAATGAGCATAATCATAATTGACCGGGCGTGGTGGCGCACGCCTTTAATCCCAGCACTTTGGAGGCAGAGGCAGGCGGATTTCTGAGTTCGAGGCCAGCCTGGTCTACAGAGTGAGTTCCAGGACAGCCAGGGCTATACAGAGAAACCCTGTCTCGAAAAACCAAAAAAAAAAAAAAAAAAAAAAAAAGAATGAGCATAATTTGGTGTTGCTGCATTCTAAACTATACAACAAATAAACTACATAATTTAGGTGTTCTTTCTAATTTTTTCCTGCTTTTTTTCTTATTTATTAATAGATTGTTATCCCCTATCTTGAATATACATTCAATTTTTATAGTTCTATTATTTTGCCTTTGCTTATATATGTTACAAGTTTATTTTAGACTCATACATTTTGGTTGAAATACAAATACTTTGAATTTTGTATAAAAGATTAGAAATTTCAGGGCCTTTTCTTTTCTACACTGGTTAATAATTTTGGGGTATAAAGAAATCACATCACTAAATAACCTAGTCAAATTGGATAGTCCTGATTAACTCTTAATTACAGATAGTTATTTCTAATCACTTTATAAATATGGATTGAAACTATTGTTTCTGACATGTAAACAAAGATAAGCACAGTAAAGTTCATGCCTTCTATTTCAGGATAAGTGTGTTTCTTGAGCTATGGAAGTGCTTCTGGTTTGTCCTTTTGCTGATGATATCACCATCTGCTGTCCTAGTAACATTAAGACCATAATATTTTTTCAAAACATATCCATGCTGTTCATGCTCGCATTTTACTTCAAATCATGCATTGGCTATCCATGTCAAAATGGTTTTATATCCTACCAGGGTGTTATCCTTTTTAATCTAGCTTTTCCTGAAACTCCTCAGCCCTTTTACTAAGATCCATTCCTCAAAGTTTATTCAACAAATTATGCCTTGTTTTCTTTAGTAGAATGGAAATGTTCCATGGCCTGTGATATCCTCTGGTTCATATCCCAAGCAATTAGTATAATTCTGGAAGGTGGAAGGCCTTTGGTTTTGATAAGCAGTACTGTATTTGAAAACAAGGATCTATACTTGTATTTAAATGAGTGTTTCTAAAATATGCTTGCAAGGGGTAACTGGAAACAGTGTTGCCTTCCTTTAGTTCTCTATGGGATGAAATCCACCTTATCCACAGTTGAATCAACTGTTCTCTGTGAAAATATTTAGAGGCCCTGGAGCTGTATCCTTGGGACAGAATTAAAATTGCACATTCTAGTGCGAGCCCTGTCGTTGCTTAATTTATAGAGACGCCAGAATCTGTTTTTTTTTTTATTTTTCTTTCTAGTTCATGTCTTTCTAACTGTAGGATTCTGGCTTTTAAATGATCTCTTTTCATGGGTGGGTGTCTTTTGTCCCACGTTCTTGTTGGCTTCCTCTCTCCCTCTCCCTGCTTTGCAATACTTTCATCATTGTCATCTCTGTTATCTCAAACATTAAAGCAGAATAAATTCTTCTAATAGCATTCACCTATGAATAATCACTAGAGTAAAAATATTTGTATCAATTGCAATGCAAACTAAGCATAAACAATTGTTTATCAGCTTTAAGAATATCATCAATGTTATGGTTATTAACTTCCTATGACACAAAAGTCACAAAGGTGATGACACATGCCTATATTCCTAATACTTGTAAGGATAAACAATAAAGATTAGGAGTTATGTCTCTAAATTTAGGAAAAGCTTAGATTATTCGTTGATGTGTTCAACTCATATTTTTACTTATTTTTTTATACAAAATGTTTTTTATTTAATTTTTTTATTATTAGAGAGTTTCTTCATTTACATTTCAAGTGTTATCCAAAAGTCCCCTATATCCTCCCCCCACCCTGCTTCCCTACCCTCCCTCTCCCACTACTTGGCCCTGGCATTCCCCTGTACTGGGGCCTATAAACATTGCTAGACCAAGGGCCTTTCTTCCCCTATAATGGCCAACTAGGCCATCTTCTAATACATATACAGCTAGAGACATGAGCTCTGGGGGTTCTGATTAGCTCATATTGTTGTTCCATCTATAGGGTTGCAGACCCCTACAACTCTTGGGTACTCTCTCTAGCTCCTACATTGGGGACCCTGTGTACTGCCCTATAGATGATTGTGAGCATCCACTTCCGCGTTTGTTAGGAACTGTCAAAGCCTCACAGGAGACAGCTATATCAGGGTCCTTTCAGCAATGTCCTGCTGGTGTATGCAGTAGTGTCTGCGTTTGGTGGCTGATTATGTGATGGACCACCCGGGTGGGGCACTCTCTGGATGGCCCATCCTTTCATTTTAGCTCCAAACTTTGTCTCTGCATATCATTCCATGTATATTTTTATCCCTATCTAGGGAGGCGTGAAGTATCCACTCGTTGGTCTTTCTTGATTTTCTTATGTTTTGGAACTTGTATCTTGGGTATTCTAGATTTCTGGGCTAATATCCGCTTATCAGTGAGTGCATATTAAGTGACTTCTTTTGTGATTGGGTTACCTCACTCAGGATGATATCCTCCAGATACATCCATTTACTCAGGAATTTCATAAAGTCATTGTTTTTAATAGCTGAGTAGCACTCCACTGTGTAAATGTACCACATTTTCTGTATCCATTCCTCTGTTGAGGAACATCTGGGTTCTTTCTAGCTTCTGGCTATTATGAATAAGGCTGCTATGAACATAGTGGAGCATGTGTTCTTGTTATCAGTTGAAATATCTTCTGGGTATATGTCCAGGAGAGGTATTGCTGGATCTTCTCGTAGTACTATGTCCAGTTTTCTGAGAAACCGCCAGACTGATTTCCAGAGTGGTTGTACCAGCTTGCAATCCCACCAGCAATGAAGGAGTGTTCCTCTTTCTCCACATCCTCGCCAGCATCTGCAGTCACCTGAATTTTTGATCTTAGCCATTCTGACTGGTGTGAGGTGGAATCTCAGTGTTGTTTTGATTTGCATTTCTCTGATGATTTAGGATTTCAAACATTTTTTAAGGTGCTTCTCAGCCCTTTGGCATTCTTCAGTTGAGAATTCTTTGTTTAGCTCTGTACCCCATTTTTAATGGGGTTATTTGAATTTCTGGCGTTCAGCTTCTTGAGCTCTTTGTAAATATTGGATATTAGCCTCCTATCAGATTTAGGATTGGTAAAAATTCTTTCCCAATCCGTTGGTGGCCTTTTTGTTTTATTGACAGTATCTTTTGCTTTACAGAAGCTTTGCAATTTTATAAGGTCCCATTTGTCAATTTGTGATCTTACAGCACAGGCCATTTTTGTAACTCTTCACTTTATCCCACTCACTGCTCTCCTGGTAACCTCCAAACACAATATTCCCTTCTCCTCCCTTCTCTGATTGTGGTCTCTGTGAGACATGGTGATGCATCTTCCAGTGAGGCCAGACAAGGAAGCCCAGCTAGAAGAATATACCCCACCCATTTACATGCAGCAGCTTTTGGGATAGCCTCTTCCCACCCTGCTCCAGTTGTTTAGGGCCCACATGAAGACCAAGCTGCACATCTGGTATATATGTGGGGGGAGGTCTAAGTCCAACATATACATGTATGTTCATTGGTTGGTGGTTCAGAATCTGAGAGCTCCAAGGGTCTAGGTTACTTGACTTTGTTGGTGTTCCAGTATAGTTCATATCCCCTTCAGGACCCACAATCCTTCCTATTATTCCATAAGATTCCACAAGCTCCATCCACGTTTTGGCTGTGGGTGTCTCTGTCTTTGAGCCAACTATTAGGTGGAGCATCTCAGAGGACAGTCTGCAATCATAACAGAATATCATTAATTGTGTTAGCATCAGTTGCTTGCTCATGTGATGGGTCTTTTGTTGGGCTGGTTATTGGTTTGCCATTTCTCAGTTCTGTTATCTCCCCCGTGCCTGTATTTCTTGTACAGAGGATAAATTTTGGGTTGAAAGTTTTGTGGGTGGGTAGTTTCTCTATTACTCCACTGGGGTTCCTGTGGGATTCCTTGCTACCCTGGGCCTCTTTATGTTCCATAGCCCCTCTGTAGTGAGTCACAGATAAGGTCACCCCCATTGACTCTTGGATGCCTCCCTTATCCCAGATCTGTTTCATCCTGCAAACATACAAAATATTTTTGTGGTTTTTTTTTTCCCTGACTTCATCTCCTCCCAGATTCTCTTCACCTCCCTACCCCACAACTTTTGTTCTTTTCTCTTGTTCTCTCCTGGTTTTTCTCCCAATTTCTCTCTCTCTCTCTCTCTCTCTCTCTCTCTCTCTCTCTCTCTCTCTCTCTCTCTCCACATACTAAATAAAAACAAACAAAAAACAATAAGACAAAAAATACAAAACAATAGAAATAAAAAAACAAACAAAAAACAGACAAAATTAAAGCTTTAGAATTTGTTTCATATTGGCCTAATGGCCTAATACCCCTTGGGATGAGGACTTTCCTGTAATGTGTATTTCTGGAAAAAAAAATTAAAAAGTCATAAACTTGAATATAAAAAAGAAAGTCTTAACTGAGTCAAAATAATTGCTGACGATCTGACCTGGGCTGAATATTATTACCATGAATAAAATAAACAGACTCTATGACTGGCTCTGGCGTCAACAAGAACTCGGTTCATGTTGACAATATTTGACATGGCTTGTATCTGGGGTTCCCATCAGTGTATGAGGTATCCTGTTCAGTTAAGCAAATTCCACAGGATTTTGCACCCCATTGACTACACTAGTGACAAGGCCTGATGTCTGTCAGCAGACAAGAAAGGCACAGGCACATTTGTTGCATATGCTTAGCTTCTTTTTGTACAGTATATTGGCTGATTTATTTCAGTGATCATTTTACGGTCTGATCCACAGTGAGTACATTTGGAAAGAAAAAAATAAGCAGTTAAACATTTCAATGTGCTTTCAGTGGTACATGAGCCATGTGCTCTTTCTTGCTGGAGATTACCAAATTTGCCTTATGTTAGAAACAAGGCAATTAAAGGCTAATGGGATTAAATGATTTGTCCTAGGCCCTATATTGATGTAGAAGGAATTAGGTGCCTGTTTTTTATTTATCATTATCATCATCATCATCACCACCATCATCATCATTATTATTATTATTATTATTTCTCATTTTTCTTTAATTTTCTATCCTTGTATTGTTAAAATGAAAGCAAGAGCTATCTATTCTCTCCACTAGAGTGTCATTGTACATATCAAGTACATTCCAGAAGGAGCCACATGCTGAAGAGTCCATGGCCAACAGAGAACAGACTTTTGGGGGTATTTTGTTGTTTTGCTTTGGTATATTTTTTCTTATTTGTTTTCTATTCTGTTTTTGTTGTCATCAATTTTTCTTCCTTTTTTTTTCAGAGAAACAGAAAAATATGAAGTTAGGGGGATAGAAAGCTGGGAAGTGTCTGGGAGAGGAGTGTGTAGGGGAGAATGATTATGATACATTACATAAAATTAAATATTTTTAAAAGCTACAACTATGTGTATGAGGAAGCTATCAGTGCAGATGACTGGACAGCACCTGGCCAAAGGAAGAATATTTTTTTTCTAAAAGATATATATTTTTAATTGGAACAAAAGATGGATACAAGGATCCAACCCTTCATATTTTCAAATAAAAATTTTTGTAGGTTTATACCAAATGAAACCAATATATAGAAGAGTTAATTTCAATTTGAGCTGTCAAATTCATCAAGGTTTATGCCTTTTATACTGACACATTGGTTTAAATATCATCTTGCTTTCATATATGAAAATAATTTTTCGAAAATTGATCTTGAAAGAAAATTCAAAATTAGAAAGGGAAGCATCACTATTGAGTAGAAACTATGAAGTCAATACTATTGTATTAGTTAATTTTTGTTGCTGTGATAAATAATGATGACCAGAAACTATTTATGGAAGAAAGGTTTTATTTTGCATATAGTTTCATTTAATAATGGTGTGAAAGAAATGGCAACAGGTACCAAGCTTGTCCACACATAGTAAGCAGAAAGGGTGACTGGAAGTTGTTGACCTATCTGAAAAAAATGAACTTTCTCTAATTATATTCCTTTCAAGGAATATAATTGAATGGCAAATGTTAAGGAGACATTAACTATTCACAAACAAGGTAAGAGAGCAATCACCACCTACACCTCTTTCTGCCTAATTAGATTTCTTATACAATATGCATGAAGAATTCCATGGAAAGAATATCTTGAGAGGCTGAATTTCTCATGAAAGTTACAGTTCAATATTTGTAGCAAAATGTCAAGAATGTAGAGTCTGTGATTACTGGGACCTTGAGAAGTCTTTGAAACTCTAAATTTTACTTTGGAACACAGTCAGATTGGCTCCCAAAGCCTTCTCTTCTTACATTTTCTTTTCTTTCTTTTTTTTTTTTTTTTTTTGATTAATTTCTTTATTATGAAACTCATGTACACCCTTCAGGGCAAAGGCAGTCATGAAGTAAAACTGAATTTCTACTTCAATATATGACCCTGGAATATATAGATTTCTTGTCAAACCTATTAACGTGATGTTTTCTTTCTTTCCATTTAAGGCAGACCCAGCATTGCATTTGACTTAATAATTAAAATCTCTGGTCTGATTGTGTTTGTAATAGTCTCAACTCCAGAGATAAACATTAAGCCTCCCAGAATTAAAAGAGTATGTATATTTAGATTTTACCTAGAAAACAACTATTATGTGAATAGGTTATTTTATTCTTCATATTTTTAGTAATGAAATTATTGAACTTAAATATGACATTTTAAGGCATGTCAATCAGATATTTGGCTCATGTTCACAAGAGTATGCATGTATATATGTATGTATGCATGTATGTAGTTGAAATTATTACCTTTCTGAGTTTATCACTTCAGTGTTTTTTGATCTGTAATTTCAAATAACCTTTTAATTTTTTAGGCTACAAATACATCTAGCATTAGAACAATATAAGTGATGGAAAAGAACAATGCATATTTTGGTTTAAGTATCCTAATATTTTGTTTTTAAGACAGTCTTGGGCTGGTGAGATGGCTCAGCGGGTAAGAGCACCCGACTGCTCTTCCGAAGGTGATAAGTTCAAATCCCAGCATCCACATGGTGGCTCACAACCATCCGTAATGAGATCTGGCACCCTCTTCTGGAGTGTCTGAAAACAGCTACAGTGTACTTACATATAATAAATAAAATAAATCTTTAAAAAAAAAAAAAAGATCAACAGAGGGGACTTAAAAAAAAAAAAAAAAAGACAGTCTTAACTTACCCTCCATGATCTGGAACTCTTCTTTCTTCTACCTCAGTGCCTAAGTGCTAGGATCACACCTATGATGCCATAGCAACCCATTAGTTATAGATTCTTTTATTTTCTGTTTGCATTTTTCTATGTTCAGGCACACATGTAACTTGTATGTGTACATGTACATATATGTGTTCTGAGGATTTTAATGAGATATCCTCTATAAATTTCTGGCATTTAAATACTTATTCCTCCATCGTTGAACCTCTCTGGGGAGGCTTTGGAGGTGTGGTCTTCATGGGGAAGTTGATTAGTGCGGACAGAGTTTGAGGCTTCAAAAGCCACATTCTGTACTCAGTTGTTTTCTCACTTACAGTTAGAGATGTGAGGTCTCAGTTTCAAGCTCTGGACACCATGTCTACCACCTGCTATTCCTGCCATTACAGGCTCTAACCCTCTGTTAACATTAAACTCAAAATGAACTTCTTCTTGCCTTGGGTTTTGGGCACTTTCTTCAGACCCATAAAAGTAGTGACTAAATCACTATGATGTAGGATTATTTCCATATTTAGGGAACAATGTGACCTTTTCTACTCCAGCTATGCATTTTATTTTGTTATGCATAAACACAATATTGAGCCTTCTTGACATCTGAGGTTTCTTTTAGTTCTAAAATGTTTTGACTCTAGAGAGTTCCAGGATGCTGGAAAGGATATCCCACATTTAATGCTATGTTTCTACTTCACAGATAGAGAAATGGCTTAGAATAATTTAGTAAGTACATATATCTGATTTTTATCTGCAGGCTATTTCTTTTAGGAAATAGATTTCCAGTCATTCTTTTAAAAATATGTTATATATATATATATATATATATATATATATATATATATATATATATATATATATATTCTCCATTTTTTCCTTTGTTAACTAAGGAGAAAATCTATCCCAGCAGGAGCCCTTGGGAACAATGACTACCACTGAGCCTGAAGCTCACTCAGACAGCTAAGAAGGACCCCAGAGCTGTGAATATGAAGTACTGCGTAGCTTCTAGATTTGATAAGACTTAGACCTTGACCCCACTAAGTTTTACACCATATGGCAGGATGATAGAACTCTGTGCATCTTTCAAAACATGATCATTGAAGACACAGATTCTACCCTTTGGAATGCCTGTGCTGCTCAGAATTCATGCCCTATTTCTTGGGAGGGTTCTTCTTAATACTCCTATTTTTTATGCTGTAGCCTCTGGGCAACACTCTCACCCTGTTAATCAGCCTGCACTTACTTCTAAGAGTTCCAGAAGTGCAAAGCAAGCTTCTCCATTTCCTCCTTGGAGATTTACAACCCCATTTGTTTTTAAGCTTTTGGAAGTTTTTGGAAAATTTAAATTGTAGTCAAGATCCTCACTCACAGGTGAAACTTTATCTGGTCATCTTGTCATTAGCACTGACAGTTCTGGCTGAGGCTTATGTTAAGAAAAATGCTGGAATAAACCTGGATTCAGTCATGTGTTCCGCATCCATCACCTCATTAATCACAGGCTGAGGATTGTCTCTAAAACAATGCTGCTTTACTGTGGGGGTAATCCTGGGTTACAGTTTGAGCTACTAAGCGATGTTCAAGAATCCAGGCTCTCTTCCATGCCCTGCCAAGCATGGCTGAGCTGTGGCAATCATGATATTCTTCACTGATAATTAAAATAGAAGGGAGCACCCTGGGCAATTATATCAATCTTATAGTAAAGTCAATGGAATGTGCTCATAAGTGTTTCCTTGTGGAGCAATATTTCACATTCTTTGTAGCAATGTTTGTGGTAGTTGATGGCTGGATTCACAATGCATATATGTAGTAATAAATTTATAGATCTACACTTTAAAACACTAACTCTGTCTGTCAGTAGACATAGTACTAATCAAGCCATCTCCAGCTTGAAGAGTTTTTGAGACACTATCTGTGAGTGATATCATAATGAAACAGTTGTGGAGGAAATGAGGAAAAGATAATGATGACAGTAGAGGACATCTGATTTATGTGCACACTATTCTAGAAGCACAAATATCTACTTAGGGAAATGTGCTTATTTAACTATCCTGGCACTAGAATGCATCACTAAATCCAGAGAGCAAAGGTTCCCGTATGAGCAGTTAACTTTTACTGAGAAAGAGTTGACTGTCCCAGAAGACGATGGTTATTATGAAAAATGTTCAAGTCTAAAATGATAAATATGTTTGCTATTCAGGAATTATTTATATCCTTACAATAAAGAAAATGAATGTGTTAACTATCCACACCTTTACCAAGAAAGAGAACATTTGAAATTAGCATTTATATTTATGGGTATTTTGAGAAATAGTAGTTTTTACCTTAGAATTATGCTCACTCAATCTGTGTAAATGTAGACAGTTTAGCATTTACATTCCTGTAGATTGTGTCTCTTGAGAGTTAAAATTCAAAAATAATAACAATAAAATGTATGCAGTAAAGTCTAAAATTGCCTAAAGATTTTTGAAGATAAATTCTACTTGAGTAACAAGAGAAAATATTCTAGAACATTTTCCATCTTTGATTTAATTTTGCTGTAAATTGATACTTAATTTTTTGAGTCAATTAAGGTTTTAATTATGAATTCTTAGAAAGAGTATGTAACTTATTGCTTCATAGTTTTAAAAATGTATAAGTCCCTGTCATAAATAACACAAAGAAAACTGAAATCATAGTACCCAGTTGTTCTAATAATTAATATCAGGTCCCCTTCTCTTTCTCTCCCTTACTACTAAACTCAGTTCTATAAACTCTCTGTTTCCTAAACTTTCAAAATCTCTTCTGGCAATCGATAAGTCTATCTGGGTAGATTCCACCCTGAATTTCCTTACTATCATTTTGTTTATGCTTGCCATGGCACTGCATTCTCCTTCAAGGTCTACTTTCCAGTTCATGTTTGAGCTTCCAATTCCTTTCTATCTTGAATACATTTGTTCAGTTATTAACACATCCTGATTTTTTTTTTCAGATTAAATCTTAAAATGTCATTACCATTACATTCTGGTTCTTTGCTACTATTACCTAAGTCACTTGTTTTGAATGTCATTATCCAATGTTTTGCATTGTTTTATATGACTGAAGACATGAAAAGCACCCAGTCGCCATCTTTTCTTGACTGCTTTTTCTTGAAACAGGGAATTCTTTGTCTATTATACTGTTCTTCTTCACCATCTGCAAGCTCTTCAACATTGCCCATGTTATGAGGAACCTACATGTTTCCTCATTCCCACTCTATCTCCCTTATTGACTTTTCTATTTCATAATTAATTCCATAGACACTTTTTATTAATACAAAAATTTTGACCATATACTCTAATCAGCTACAAAATCTTGTCAATATTCTCAGGAAGTCCTGAGTGTCATTTTACTGTTTATTTTAGTCTATTACTAATCTTGAAAAATAAAAGGGTTCACAGCCCATGTCCCAGCAAGTAGCTACAAAAGTAGTTTTCTGATTCCTAGATTACATGAAACAACTTGTTTATTTTGCTGTATAAACTTTTGCTTAATTATACTGTGCATTAGACATGAATTAATTTTTATCTAACTTTCCTGAACTACCAGCTTATATAGTGATTTTTTATATCATAAATATTTTTATATCATAAATATTTCTGATCCTAGATTTCAACAACAAAAAAACTGTGTTTATTTTTGAGATTTCTAAAGAAGTTTTGTGGATAGGCATAATTCAAGTGGTCAGAGTTTGAAATAATTATTAAAAGAGAGCTTGCAAATACTCTCATATCTAAAGGTCAGTATTGAAGAGTGAGGACTCAGGTTCAATGTCCAAGACCTACATTAAACATCCCACTGCAATCCATAATTCAAAGTCCAGAGGATCTGACCTCCTCTTCAGTACTTCGCAGGTATCAGCACATGTGTGTACTTCTCAACATCAGTATCAATAGAAATCTGACAGCTACAAATAAAAAAATGAAAAATAAAAATTTAAAGTACTCATGTAAAAAAAAAAGGAAATTGATAGTTAAAATGAAGTCTTTTGCATAGAAATAAGTCATCTTCCTAACTGTAGCAGCTGAGAGGTCTAGATCATACATGAGATTTCAGTACAAATTATAATTTTATTTGGTTATCAGATAAGCAAAATATCATGCGCACAATGTATAGCATGCACAGGAGTAATTTCCATAATTCCACTAAAGTTTTACATTTAAAATGTATTTTTGTGTACATGCAAATAAATGAAGGAGAAAAATAGAGCAGAAATCAGCTTGCAACTTACAGAATTCTAAATTTTTAGAAATATATTTTATTAGTGAAAAGATATATTGATGTATTCCCCAGTGCTGAATCTTAGTGCATTATAATCCTCAGTTCACATCACTGTAAATACTTTAAGAGTAAAGTTATACACTGTATTAGTTAGGGTTCTCTAGAGTCACAGAACTTACAGAGTAAAGGAATTTATTGATGACTTACAGTCTGCAGTCCAATTCCCAACAATGATTCAGTAGTAGCTGTGAATGGAAGTCCAAGGATCTAGCAGTTACTCAGTCCCACACAGTGAACAGGTGAAGGAGTGAGAGCTAGTCTTCCTTCTTCCAATGTCCTTATATGATCTCCAGCAGAATGTGTAACCCAGATTAAAGATGTGTGCCATCACACCCTTAACAGGTTAAAGGAGTATGTCATCACACCTTTAACCCCAGATGATCTTGAGCTCAGAGGTCTCTCTGTCTTTTGTTTTGTTTTTTTGTTTTGTTTTTTTGAGACAGGGTTTCTCTGTATAGCCCTGGCTGTCCTAGAATTCTCTGCCTTAATCTCACACCTTTAATGCCAGATGATCTTGAGCTCAGAGATCTCTCTGTCTTAATCTCACACCTTTAATACCAGATGATCTTGAGCTTGGAGATCTCTCTGTCTTAATCTTCTGGAATCCATAGCCGCTATGATATCAAGATCTCCATTCCAAGATCCAGATCAGAAACTTCTATCTCTAAGCCTCCAGGTTACGTTCACTGGTGAGCCTTCCAATTCTGGATTGTAGCTCATTCCAAATATAGTCAAGTTGACAACCAGGGATAGCCACTACATCCACCATTATGTATTTTATCCCAATTCACAAATATGTGTTAAAAAACCATCTGACAAGCAAATCAAATCTATTCATTAATTGACATAAATTCTAAAACTACATAAATATCTAAAACATCTCACTGAGTATAAACAAAACCATATATACATATGTCTTTTGTAAATATATAGTCATGTGTATGTATATATGTACACTAAATTCTTGTCTTATTATTATGTATCTTTATATAATTATACAATTGGTTTTACTTCATTTCCCTATGATAAAATTGCTAACATAGTCCATTGTAAATATGAATAATTCTCAAAATATGTAGGAAATATTTTCTTGATGCACTCATTTGGTTCAAGTATCTGTTACTATCATCACTAAGGGTAAACTTAAGAATAAAAACAATCCTCGCATAGCAGTGTCCCTTGTCTGACACTTACAAAGGCTGTAAGACCCCTTGTTGTATTTTTTTTTAAACTATCATTGTGTTAGATTAGCAACTGGATCCAACCACCAATACTCAGTACCTTCTCTAGGGCTCTTCGCAAAAGCATCTGTGACCTTAATAAATTGTCTGTCTTGTTCAGTCAGGAGATGGAAGGAGTGGGACTGTTAAAAAATCTTTCTAGTTAGGTAAAGGAAGAGTTACAAATGAGAAACAGACTGCTGGGTCTCCTGAGGTCAAAGGGGAAGCTGAGTTTGTGAGGGAGGATGGTGTTGGCTTACACAGGTCAGGCAGAGGTGGGGCAAATCACTTACCCAGCATGCAAAAACATAATAGACCAAAAGAACTATTTTACTAAAAGCATACGTGTATTAAAGTCTGTCTTATAAAAGAATTAAATATTTCATCTTTAATTATACTTTCTTAAAACTATAGAATTATGGATAAACCTTAGTGATTTTAAACATATTTATTTAACAAATCCCACAACTGTCTCAAAGATAATATCTAAAAAATACTGATGCTTGTTATTTAATATAGTGCAAATACCCTGTGTAAAATTCTGGATTTTCTATTTGTCTGGAAGAACCATTATAGACACAGTGTTGGGGTGTAAATATTTTCAGGAATCCTACCATTATTAAATTTCCATGCACCATTGTGAAGTTTTAGTCCTTTTGTATATATTTAAAGTATTTTTGGTTGAGTCTTTGTGAAAAGATGAATATCGCAATTTCTTAACTGAATCAACCTAATTAAGAAATGTTGATATCCAAACTAGACAAAAAGTTCTCATTAACTAATCACATTGTCAGACCAAATATTTCAGTGGCCATACTAGCCATCTTTTCCATGAATTACATTTCACGTGTCTGGCCAAGTTTTCCTTCAATGACAGGAACTCCTTGTACTTAGTCCTTTAACAATCCTCTAAATATACTCATTCATTGTTCAATATGTTCCACATATCCCTAGGAGGGAAATACAGGGTAAATTCGACATATTTCAGGCATGTAAGAACTTAACATTTCATCTTCACACCTGTGCTTTGGATGTAGGGCCCCCCCAAAGTATCCTGTTTACACTCTTTTCCTCTTTGTTATGTCTTTTAAAATTTACCATTACTGTCGGAGGGTAAAGCCCTATTTTGGGATGCTACTGCAGCAATATTTACAAAACATATCAACAGAACTAAGTACTACATTTTTCCCTTGCTCAGTTATTCCTGATAACTGATTTTCTCCAGTTTCTCATTACTATATCCACTACTGTTTAAATATTAAAGAGCAGCCAAGTGAATATAAACTAAGAGGCTGACTGATGATTTTGCTTCAATTGAATTTATGCTTCATCAAACCTCCTCTACTTAATTAAAACTGCTTGAAATTCTGTACAAATATCAACTGATTTAATTTTATATTTTGATACTACATTGTAGCCACTGTTTTCAGTCCACCTAAAAGAAGAAGAAATTGCAGGTAACAATGACAGAATACAGAACCATGCCTGAGTAGTTTATATAATTCCATGCTTTATTTTATGTACGGTACTCTGGGAATGTCCTCCACCTCTCTTACCCTTGAGTTACCTGTAAAAGAGCACTGTAAATGGTAAAAACTTCAGAATGTAAACATTAGCTGCTATGACACAGTATCTGTGCTTTGAACACAGTCCTGTGGTATTCACATCACCTCCCTCTCTGGTCCACAAACCCCTAACTTGTCTTGTAGAGAGATTTACATATGCAAAGTGTTGGGTCCTCTTCTTTTAGCTGAGTTCTCCATGTGTTGTCTAGCAACATTATCTTTGTGTAAATATGACTTCTCAGAAGACTTTCCAGCCCTTGGTTGCAGCTACAAGTTACACCCCATCCTTTAATCCTAATGCTTGAGAAATAGATACTAAAGAAGTTATTTTGTATTTGATTAAAATCTTTTTCCAGCAAATACTACTCAAGGAAGTGAATGTCAAGAAAACAAAAGTATCCTAATGGGGAGAAATGATAGTTTTCTCTCTGTGTATACACACATGTATATATATGATAGATATATGTATGCATACATATATCCATAAAAGACATATACATATACATATAGACATATATACAAACATGCACATATGTGTAGTATTATTGAGACAGTTTCATATTTTTGATATGCTAATAATATATACTTATAAGTCATCAAGTCATCCATCACTGTTAGGAAAGAACAATAATTTATTCTACTGGTAATATTTTCTACTAGTTTTCCATGGGTATTCACTTTCACATTTTTGTGTACATGCCTACATAACAAACATATCTATCATTTGTTTTGCTTATAAAAAACCCAATGAATCCATAAGTGAAATGTTTCAAAGCTATGTTTCAATGTATGTATGTACATAGCTATGTTTCAAAGTCTATAAGGCTGGATCCATGTGTGCTCTTGAGCCATCTAAAGACTGAAACAAGTAGTAAATTGCTTGACTGCTAATAGTGGTTATGAGTGGCTGGAACAAAAACAGCATGTCCCTGTGATCTAAAAAGGAATGTATCAATATTGATACATAGCTCTTCCAGAACAAATGCTTGAGGAACATGCAAAATTGAGTTTCTTTCCCCTTTCAGTGATTGTTGCATATACATATACACATATACATAAATAGATAAGTAGATGGATAGGTAGATGTAGATGATAGATAGATAGATAGATAGATAGATAGATAGATAGATAGATAGATTATAGAAAGAAAGATAATAGACACACTCAGAAAATATTAACTGCCTTCACTGCCATCACTATCATCCTCAATGCCTGCAGAATGGGTATTAAGATAATTGAACATCAATCGAACATCATACTACTGGGAATGAAAACTGAATATCCTTATACATTTTTGTATTTCCAATTTATAATGGAATATTGTAAATTCATTTGTTGCTTCAAAAAAGGTGAATGAAGAATAACAATATTATGGTTCATTTGTATTTCAGAAACTATATATCTACTATATAATAAATTTCACAATATTTCATATGTATTAGCATTGAATGGCAGATTTGTGGGCAAGGCTTTCTTTTTTTTCTTTTTCTTTTTGTTTTGTTTTTCATTGGATACTTTTTTATTTATATTTCAAATGTTTTCCCCTTTCCAGGTCTCCCTTTAGAAAATTCCCTATCCCAACCCTCCTCCCTCTGCTTCTATGAGGGTGCTCCCCTACCCACCTACTCCCATCCTCCCGCCCTGGCATTCCCCTACACTGGGAAATCGAACACCCTCAGGTCCAAGTGCCTCTCCTCCCACTGATATCCAACAAGGCCTTCCTCTGCCACATAGGTAGCCAGCGACATGGATCACTCCATGTGTATTCTTTGGTTGGTGGTCCAGTCCCCGGAAACTCCAGGGGTTCTGGGCTATTGACACTGTAGCTCCCTCCATGGGGCTGCAAACCCCTTCAGCTCCTTCAGTAGAAGGACCATTCTCAAAAGGCCCACCGGGAGCTCAGAGGCAGTGGGGCCAGAGGCAGAAGACTCCAATAATCAGGAGCAATGGTCTGGTTTGATGGAAATGCTGGAAGGGCAACTCCCAGCTCCCACGAGTCCTTTCGGGGGCAAAGAAACTGGGGCCTGGGGTTTCCCAGCAGAAAGAGTTCTGATGCACAGCAAGGAATTGGGACTAGACAGGGGTTCCAGCATCCCAGCAACCTTAAGACATCTCCTGAGCCATTCTTGGCTCACCTATTTATCTATATCACAACCTTTACCCACCCTGCTAAACAGGTTACTGTGATGGTCCAGAGAGCCTCTGGGGAGTAGGACTTTTAAGGATGGAGTCCTGGCCCACTCACTGCCTCACTCCTTGAAAGAGCTGAAAACTGTCTGAACTGATCCACAGTCTTCACCTTCGGCTTCATGGACTTTCCCCTCTCCCACCTCCTCCTGGAATGGTCCTGATTACTCAAGATAGTGAGCACTGTCTGACCTCATGCGTACTCAAGTTTAGAGGAAGATAGGACTCTAAGGCAGGCCATGATGAGTTAGGGTGTGCAAGATCAATACCACACACTTCTTCATTGCCTCCAAATTCCTTGGGATTCTGAAGACAGTCCCTTAACCCTTAACTCTACTATTCACTGTTAGCCAGAAATAAAAGAGCTAGCCTGTATTTGGGCCCTGCCCTCTATGCCAGACTCCATCATCAAGACAAATCGCCAATACGAGATTTAAAGGACTGGCACCTTTGTTCCCACAGTCCTCAAACCCTGGCCTGAGGTCCAGCCCTCATTGTTCCTGTCAGCCTGCCTGGGAGACCCATATCAACGTTGATTTTGTAGACGATGATTTCCAGCACAGAGTTATCCGTCGTCGTGTCTACATTGGGGAGGTGATAGAGTGAGGATGACACAGGCCCACACGCCCAGTCCGTGAACTTCCTGGACAGGCTCTGGAGAGGCTTCTCCTAGATCTCGAGGTTGAGGATGTATTTCAGGATCTCAGCCTTGCCCATCTTGGCGGCCAGCTGCAGTGGCGTGAGCCCATCATTGTTGCGTATGGTCAGTGGAGTGAGCCCATCATTGTTGCGCATGGTCTCCAGCTCCCAGTTGCCACTCCTCAGCAGGATCATGTCATACATGCGCTTAACAAAGTCATTCTGAGTCTTGAAGTCCTCAGCCACCATCACCAGAGCGTGCAGGATGTTGTTTCCCCAGGAAGTCCTGGGAAGTGATGTCTGTCTGCTCATTCTCCATCAGCAACTGCACAATCTCAGGCTGGTTGGTACACGCTGCCAAGGCCAGGGGCGCTTCACCAAAATAGAAGCCTTCATGCTGGTATTTGGGGGTTGAAGAAGAACCCCTTGGCGTGAGCATTAAGTGACCATGATTGTGTGCACTTTGCTGAAGGAAGATAATATAAAGGAGAAGAATTGCTCCCTTTGGCAAGTTCCAGAGAACTATTGGAAGAAGCTTCTCAAAGATTGTTCACGACTTCACAAAGATTTAATTGTGTTCAAATATTTAAAAATCCCTGCTGATATATTCATCTTGCTTTTTTCTGTCCTTTAGGGAAATGATTTTTCTAAACTTGGGCTCAAGCACAAATTTGAGGACTTAATTCTGCTTTAGCCTGGGTGTGAGAAATGGTCCCAACAGTCCTAGGACAAGCTCTTCAACCCCCGTTTGTCCCTCCTCCTTAACATTTCTATTTACTGCTAATAAGAGAGTTACCCTTGCTTTTCTGATTCCTTCTTCCACTGATTGTTTCCTGTCTTTAATAATTGGAGACTGGAGATTAATTTACACACAGCTATTCCAAGTCTATCATTTAAGCTTTAGATTATGCTTCATATTTAAGAGTATTGTCAACCACCTAGTTCATCTTTGACATTGGACTTGGTGGCTTTGTTGAACAGTGGAACGAATGTCTTTATCTATGGCTACTTCAAAGAAAAGCACACATTTTACTACTGTTCTGCTTTCCTCCAAAGGGCTATTGTGTTGTCTCATCTCAGATAGCTACCTAAATGCATTGACTTGAGCAGTACAACAACATCAACCAAAAGTTCTCTAATACATTTTTATAAAAAGGATGAAATCTTTGTTCTTAGATCTCTAATATTAGCCTATTACATATAGGCATATGCTTTTTTCATTTATTTATTTATTTATTTATTTATTTATTTATTATTTATTTAGTTTTTTGAGACAGGGTTTCTCTGTGTAGCCCTGGCTGTCCTGGAACTCACTCTATAGACCAGGCTGGCCTCGAACTCAGAAATCTGCCTGCCTCTGCCTCCCAAGTGCTGGGATAAAGGCATGGCCCCCACACCTGGCTTGCTTCTTTTTTTTTCTTAAATGCAAATAGAAGGTGTTGTAGAAGCGGATCATATAAGAATACTGACTGCCCTTCCAGAGAACTTCAGTTCTGTTCCCAGCGTGCATGTGAAGTAGCACATAGCTCTTGTCACCCAGTTTCAAGTGATCTAATGCTCTTTCAGGCATCTGTGCTCTACTGCAAATCCCTCTTCCTAGACAGTCAACTTTATTCAATTTATGACATTGATCTTCCTCAAAAAATCTGGCAGCCTATAACTTCATGCATTCTAAGAATGGTGAGTTCTGCCCTCTCAGAAACACCTGTTAAAGCACTGGAGAAGGTGCTTTCATCAGAGACAGGAATAATTACATAACTCATTTTATTTTTCACCATACTTTGCATGTGTTCATTTGGAAAACACTATTCTTCATGCATATTGACCAGATATGTGGAATTTTCCTATAATATTTTGGCCAATCATATATCATATAATTGGAATGAGAAATAAATAGTTGTGTGAATTATATAATGTTCTGCAGAATGCTTTCAAATTTAGAGTTTGTGTGTCATATTGCCATTCATAATTGAACTAAATTTTATCCTCAGAGTACAATAGTCTTGCTTCTTATGAAGCCATAGATATTGTTTCTTCTAGGTTTACCCTCTGTATAGTTTGGATATTGTGGTGATTTGAATAGGAATGACCTCCTTTGACTCATATATTTGAATGCTTGTCCCATAAAGAATTGCACTATTAGGAAAAATGGCCTTGTTGGAGTAGGTGTGGCCTTGTTGAAGGAGGTGGGCTTTGAAATCTCGTATGCCGCCTGGCAGCGGTGGCGCATGCCTTTAATTTGCAGCACTTGGGAGGCAGAAGCAGGCAGATTTCTGAGTTCGAGGCCAGCCTGGTATACAAAGTGAGTTACAGGAAAGCCAGGGCTATACAGAGAAACCATGTCTCGAAACAAACAAACAAACAAACAAACAAAAAACAAACAAACAAACAAACAAAAAACTCCTATGCTCAGTTTATGCCTAGTATCCTATACAGTCTCCTGTTGCTTGAAGACCAAGATGTATAACTCTCAGCTTCTTATCTAACACCATGTCTGCCTGCATGCCAGCATGTTTCCCTCCATGGTAATAATATACTAAACCTCTGAAACTATAAAATAGCTCCAATTAAGGTTTTTTTTTTTTTTCTTTGTAATACTTTCCATGGTTATGATGTCTCTTCACAGCAATAAAACCACAACTAAAAGAGATGCTAGCTTTTTAAACTTTAATTTAATTTATTTATTTTTTTTTTTACTTATTCATTTTACATCCTTCTCACTGTCCTCCTCCCAGTAATCCTACAATCCATTCCCCTTTCCCCTTCTCCTCTTTTCCTCTGGATGGGTGACACCATCTCTGGGTAGCCTCCATACACCCATGGCACTTCAAATCTCTCCAAGGCTAGGCTCTTGCTCTGCACTAAGGCTAGACAAGGGAGCACAGCTAATAGAGCATAACCCATGTACAGGCAACAGATTTTGTGATAGCCTTTGCTCCAGTTGTTTAGTACTCAATGAAGGTCAAGTTGCACATCTGCTACATATGTGCTGGGAGGTCTAGGTCCAGCCCATGTATGTTCTTTGGTTGGTGGTTCTGACTGTGAGAGACCCAAGGGTTACTTTACTCTGTTGGTCTTCTGTGGAGTTGCTATACCTTTCAGGACCCACAATCCTTCCTCCCATTCTTCCATAAGAGTCCCAAAACTCCATCCACTGACTGTGGGTGCCTGTGTCTATCTGAGATAGATGCTGGGTTGAGCTTTTCAGAGAAAAACATAAAAGCATAATAGAGTATGATTAGTAGTGTTAGGGATTGGTGCTTGCCCATGGGATGGGTCTGACTAGAACTTTTCCTATCATTTCACACTATGGAAAGATAATTTTCTCTGACTGTAAAATGGACTTTCTAGCAGAAAAATAAATTTGTCTTAGGTCTAATCAAACAATTGTCAAAAAATATTACTTTATTTTTCACAAATTTGAAACTCACTGATTTATTGAACAAATAATAGTTTTAAAAATAATAAATCTTCCTTTGCAATGCTTTTACAATATATCCCTGTTGATAATTGATCGGCCTCTAAAAGTATAGGATGGGTAACTAAGTAAAATAGGATGCAATTATGATGAACTTATTTTTTTGTTTTTCTCTGTAACTTATTTCCGTAAAACACTATGTGGATGTAGGTTACAAAATATAATTGTAGTGCCGCTCCTATTTTCTGTCTATTTTTTAATATCAGTTTACTTTTCTGAATAGGATTCTTCTATATGTATCTTAGTATCATTCAGATTTAACTCTCCAAGGAATTAATGGTTATGTGGAATCCTTGAAACATTTGTGGTGCCCAAGTGAAGGAAAGTCTTATCTCATTTATTTCAATGGTTATATTTGCCTCTCATGACATTGAACCCCTCACCTTTTGCCAAGAATGGTCATACAAGAGCTGTCTCATTTCTATAGGAGTCCTGGAATCTTGGATCATGCTTAATTAATTAATTAATTAATTAATTCACTAATTTTAAGCTCCAGATTTTATTCCTCTCCTGGTCCACCGTCCAACTGTTCCATATCCCATACCTCTTCCTCCCAAACCCCTATCACCCTCTACCTCCTGTGAGTATTTTCATCCCCCTTCTGAGATGGACTGAAGCATCCACAATTTGGTTTTCTTTCTTCATGAACTTCATGTAGTCTGTAAATTTTTTCTTGGTTTTTGGAGATTCTGAGATAATATCCACTTATAAGTGAGTATATACAATGTGAGTTTTTTTGTGACTGGGTTACCTCACTCAGGATATTTTCTAGTTCCATCCATTTGCCTAAGAATTTCATGAATTCATTGTGTTTAGTAGCTGAGTAGTAAGTACTCCATTGTGTAAATGTACCACATGTTTTTTTATCCATGCCTGTGTTAAGGGACATCTGGGTTCTTTCCAGCTCTGTACCCCATTTTTAATAGGGTTATTTGCTTCTCTGGAGTCTACCTTCTTGAGTTATTTATTGGATATTAGCCCTCTTATCTTATATAGCCTTGGTAAAAATGGTTTTCCAATCTGTTGGTTGCTTTTTTTTTTTTTTTTCCCTATTGACAGTGTCCTTTGCCTTACAGAAGCTTTTCAATTTTATGAGGTCTCATTTGTTGATTGTTGATCTTAGAGCATAATCCACTGTGTTATGTTCAGGAAATTTTCCCCTGTGCCCATGAGTTCAAGACAAAGCTGTATTATTGACAGTGAGGATTAATATATGGCTTATCCACAGGCTCTATTTACAGGTGTTTCTTGAAAATATGGGGATGGTCAAAATAATTTTTCTTAGGCAAAGTCAAATATAGTATATTCATTTATTTAGTTTTAGAAATATTTTGTTCTAGTATTTATTATAATATAAATACTATATAAACATAGTATTGAGGAAATTGTGGATTGAAAATCTACACATTCAATGCACCTGCAATTCTGTCAGTCATGCCTACGCACTCAATCAGACTCTTTCTGTATCTTTTCTCCCCCTACAATCACCATTAACCTATCATGTCTCATGCTCTGTTTCCCTCCCCATCCTAGGTGCTTAAAACTCTAGGGTTTTTTTGTTTTTTTGTTTTTTTTTTTGTCTGTTTGGTTTTTTTGTTGTTGTTGTTTTGTTTTTTTGTCTCATTTGATCTTATGGATCCCTTTTTAGTTTCCTGATATTTTCTCATGTTTACTTCCTCTTAAATGCATACATTTAATCTTTAGAATCTAGGATCTACCAATAAGAGGCAAGTTGTGGAGGTTTTTATGTTTGTTTGTTGCATTTTTTTAGCCTAAGATAACTCATTTAATAAAATATTTTCCACATCCATACATTTTTCTAAAAGTTTCACAATTTCATTTTTCTCTATGGCTGAATAAAATTCTCTCGGGTGCATATGCCACACTTTTATTATCCAATAATCTATTGAGGGACAATTAGGCTGGTTCCATTTCCTTGCTGTTATGAAGAGAGCTGTAATAAACATGAATGGCAGGCAGCCGAGGAATTAGTGTCAAGAATTGACAAATCTGGTTGCATAAGATTAAAATGCTCTGTATAGTAAGAAGTTATCAACAGAGTAAATAGCTTGCAAGATGGGAAAGTGTCTATCTTTGTTTTAAACAGGAACTAACATCCAGCTTGTAAAGAACTGAGAGAACTAAATGCCACCCTCCTCAAAATGCCTTTAAGTAAAAGGCAAGATGAACACGTGAGGCTATTCTCAAATGATGAAATGCAAATGATTAGTAAATATTTCATTAACTATTATTATATAACATCTATGGTCATGTTTTTCCTTCCTCTGAGTCCTCCTCTTCCTCTGATCTCTCTCCGTGTGCAACATAAAGTTCCCTTTCTCGCTCAAAAATCAAACAAGGAACATGAAAATATTCAGCATTTCTTAGAAAAATGAGAAATAAAATTAATTCGAAATTCCACACTATCCCATAAAGAAGAGCTATGAAGAGAACAAATAATGACAAGGCAATTGGGAACGTTAAAACTTTTTCTGTTTGTGAAACTGTGTTTGGTTCAGCTACTACAGAAAGTGAGATATGACATCCTGAAAATTTAAGAAAAATATATTTATATGTTTATCTGTACCGCTTTTGCACATATATCCTCTCCCCCTAAAAACCCTCTATATCCTACTACAGGCAGAGTTATAGTTAGCTTCAGATAGAAAATCCACAAAATGCCATTATGAAGACATCCAGAATTGTAATGCTGAGGAAGTTATGTGGCAGAAATTTCTAACCACATTTATGTAAAGACACATTGATTGATGACACACCTTCCCATGAAGAATCCACATTTACTGAATGCGCCATAGTTCAATAGTATCGTATGCTACACTGCAGTGTCCTCATCAAAACTGCCTAAGTAGCACCTAAAGCCAAAATCATCCATAAAGAATTAGAAAAACCTTAATTTATAATTTGAAAGGAATTCACAAACAACCATGATTTATCTTTATTTCATTAATAACTCTATCATTTATTTAACTTTTCTCCAGAAATCAAATGAATTTTGATTATCGTAGTTTACCTAGGAATCTGTCTGTTATGTCTTCTCTTCTTTTAACATACTTCTAGCAGTTGCATATGAAAATTAATAACTATATCTGATCCTTCCATTTTGTGGTATGTTAATGTGAGTTGAAAATATAATCTCTTAATTAAAATAATGTTTTTGCTGTATTGCTTTTATTTTTTTAACAAAAATGTACATGTTTGTTCTGGGGATATAGAGCACAGTGGCAGGACACTTCAGTAGCATGTGTAAGGCCTTGAGTTCAATTTTCATTGTGGCAAGAAATGCAAAACCAGAGGAATATGTGAAACTGGTCTGGTAACTGCTGTACCACCCACCATTGCCATCCCCAGACCTGCAAAGTGACTAGGTGAACTTACTGGATCTTCACTAAACATTCACTGGATACTATTCATGAGTGAAAAATTATTTTGTCAATAAACAAAACAAATAAAAATCCTTAGCTAGTAATGATTGGCATAAACTGAAGTAGGTTAAGAATATTGTTTTAGAAAGCATGTTCTCCACATGACAGATTATAAAATACTTAACGTACCTATATCTTAAACAGTAATTATTTAATCAGCTTAGTGATTTATCTTGATGTATATTAATGTTTGCACCCTTATTTTTCTTTCCATATTTAAACTGAACCAGTTGCATACCACTGTTAAAAGTAACTGTTTATTTTAAAATACATGAATAAAAATACTTAAATTCAGGTTGGAGAATGTGATTATATGGCTGATGAGGTTTTTTTTTTTTAATAAAAGATCAACTGAGCTGCTGATTAACAAATGAATGAATTATAAAAAGTGTCATAGATACACAACAGAATCCTGTTTATTATTAAAAATCAAATTTGTAGTAAAATCAATGGGTCTGGAAAATATTGCAGTAGATTATGTCACCTATATTTTGAATGATAAAAAAATACATGTTGACTTTCATACAAGTATCCTAATATTTAATGCATGTATGTTTGAAAATAAAGGTGTGTGAGAGAGTCTATGCAGATTATGAAATCAGGGAGTGTTTATACAGACTAAGGAACTGACTAAGAGACCATACAAGGGAACCAGAGACATTAAGAAAGGGAGGGGGGAGCATACATGATAAGAAAGCAGGAAGGTAAAAGGGAAATGTGGGAGAAGTGAGCAGGAAGAACAATAAAAGAATTTCTCTGCAAAAAAAAAAAACTGTAGTGAAATACAATATTTAGATGTTAATTTTTACAAAGGTTCTTGGAAGGGACTGGAAATAAACATGTCAATAAATGAAAAATTGTTCTATTACTTTTCCTTGGGAAAAGAAGTCAGAAAAGGATTATTTTAAGATTTAGGGAAGTTCATTCTGGGACCTTTTGTGATATCTGTGATTTCCATGGGGAGAGGGCAGGAAATGAGAGCACTCAGAACAGTATATTCTGCAGTATCCTCCAGCTTGCAAAGCTGCATTGTGGTCATCTGAAAATGCTCTGGAGCTCCTGCCTAAAAACACCTTTTCTCCACTGCATCACTGAAAAGATCTTTAGAGAAGTTAGTATTTTAAAACCAAGTTGATTGAATAATTTCATTAGAAATGGCAACATTTTGTCATTCAAAAATAATGTGAAGACAAGCATAACTTGAAGTTCTATAATTGAAGTAAAAGAAAAATTAACAGTAGGCTTTTGCAAGACATTAGCAGAATACTGATGTGTGAAAATTACATATCTTCACAGAAATTGTTAAAAATATTAGACTTAACCATGTATAACTGCTGCTATTTACTTCTTTCCAGACAAAAGATATTGATTCTGTGTGTTTTAATCTGATATATGGTGGAAAATAACACCACAGTGTGAGCTGGAATTTTGAAAAAGGTGAAGTTGTACTAAATTAATTGTCAGAAGGAAGAGCATGCTGTGGGAGTGTTAGAGTGCCCCTTCTGAATCCACACTTGGTCCTGGTATTTAGCAATTGCAAGATCTTAAAAAATTCACTAATATCTATGGATATTCATTTTTATTACAATGGAAAGGTATAAATAACATTCCAAGAGCTGTTGGAAAAATTAAAGATAGCAAGGCATAGGATGGCTCTCTAGAAACCAGAGAGAACCATAGACACNGTGTTAGAGTGCCCCTTCTGAATCCACACTTGGTCCTGGTATTTAGCAATTGCAAGATCTTAAAAAATTCACTAATATCTATGGATATTCATTTTTATTACAATGGAAAGGTATAAATAACATTCCAAGAGCTGTTGGAAAAATTAAAGATAGCAAGGCATAGGATGGCTCTCTAGAAACCAGAGAGAACCATAGACACCAGCTAATATTCAGAACATTTTATGTTTAACAATAGTGAGATAAAGTAATGAGAAAAGCAAGACATCTTTTCTCTTGTATAATAGTTGATTCCTATCATAAGATGGGGAAAGAAAAATATTATACTTGCTAGTCTAGAAGAAAGACATCCCCTGTGCATTTTTAAGCTGAGCTATCTGCCAATGAAATCCCTAGATGAGTCCATTCCTTTCCTATGAAAGCAAGCCACACCACTCCCAACCTCTTGCAAACTGTCAATGCTGTCTAAAAATACTCCAGATTATGAATTAATGTTTCCAAATTTGAAATTACAATATCATTATATATACTCCCAACACTTTCCCCTGAGCATCATTTTATTCGTTATGACTTTCTTTTTCCTGCAAGACAAAAATCTTTGCAAATATTTGCCCTTGTTTTTCTTTGGCACCATGTGAGGAGACTCTGTCAAAGGAGGAACAGGATGTCTTTTTTTGACTATAGTTGTATTTGGCTAAATTCACTGAAGAGAAGACAGTGTTCTTGAGTGCCAGCATGTGGTTAAGGGCTAACAAGGAGGAAAAAAAAATCAGCTATTTTGGTAACTCAAGCACTGCTTTATTGTAGGCAAGAAAGAGAAGCAACAGCTGTATAAGTTAGACCATCATTTTTGGCTTCTGAACATTTTTGAATAGTCTTGATTTATATTTATATTTACATACAACTTCAACATATGATTAGAACTTTATTCACAACTAGATGTTCATATACTCACCATTTGTGTTTATGATACAATGGAAAATATTACAAGGGTTTTCCCAAAACATTACCTAAAGGACAGGCTAAAATACTTCATGCAGGCATAATTTATTATTCAGACTTTTATCTTCTGAATAAAATATTTTTTTCCTGCTCGATAATTGAAGTCCACATATAATTGAAGACCACATATAAATGAAATTATTTACCATATAAATGTATATTAATTTCTGATACACTAGAAATTGTGTATATATCTAAAAGTACTAATTTATACAATTTCCTTTTTCTAGTATGTTAACCACCTGTGAGGCAAAATAAATATTATTACTCAGCAACTAAATCTAGTATGCTTATTTTCTAGAATATTTAAAATTAATGATCATGATTACAATGAATGGTAATTATATGCTTTGCATGTGAAAACACAGCCTGAGTGAAATATTCAGTGCACAGCAGGGGTCTGCACAACATGTTACACTGAACATAACAATGTCTACCGAATTTTCTTAGTAATTTTGCATAAAATTATTAATCTCTTTTAAAAAATGTGAAGCCCGAGGTTTTTTTTTTTTTTTTTTTNTAAGAGTCACACCAAGATATTTTATACTGTTAGTGACTATTGTGAAGGGTGATGTTTCCCTGATCTCTTTCTCAGCCAGTACATCTTTTGTATAGAGAAAGGCCATTGATTTGTTTGAGTTGATTCTATATCCAGCTACTGCACTAAAGCTGTTTATCAGGTTTAGGAGTTCTCTGGTGGAGTTTTTGGGGTCACTTATTAACTCTTTAATCAGGATATATACAAACCTTTGTTGTCGTAGTGAGCAATGTAGCTATCTGAAACTTAATCACAGCTTTTGCACAATGGGAAGTAGACTCCAAAAAAAACAGAGGCTTTCACACATGCAACAAATAGTTAATATTTCAAGTTTTATCCTGTGAAATTGATGTATTTAGAACAGAAACTTGAATTTTGCAAAGGTGCATTGGAGTTCTTTATAGGATGGCGATATGGTGCATATTATGTTGTTAAACATTCATTAGGAGACTAAAGTCCACAATTGTTTTCTTCACTGCTCCTTCAAGAGACAATGCTGATTAAAATAATAATATGAATACATGTATACATATGTCTTTTATCCCATATATTGTAACTGTTTTGCTCTGTTGTATGAAATTAAGTTTTGCTTCCTTCACAACAATGTTTGATAGGCTAAGAATTTTAATGTTGGTCAAGTATAGTATACTTTCTTTCTCATTTACCTGAGTTTTTGTATTATATTCAAGAGTCTCTTGCTTCATCCAAGATCCTTTAGATACAATTTTGCATTACTTTCTAAAAATTTGTTGTTTTAGGTCTTTTCATTGGGTCTTCTTGCCATATAGTTTAATTTTCATGTAGAATGAATCCAATCCATTGAAATAGAAAATGTACAAAAATATTTATTAAAGAAAGGTAGTTTGTCAGTGACTCTCAGTGGGTTTTATTCTGCCAATACAGCATTGAGTTGAAATTGCCCAGCTAAATAGATGGAAAATTGCTATAAACATGTAATCTAAATATGCTAGGTTTATACAGAGGGCAAGTCTAAAGCACATTGTGACTCACCTGGAAGACAGGTCACAACCATGTGAAAGGTCATTCCTCATTGCATTAGTCCAACGTTTCCATTTGATTACTATATGCCCATAAATAGTATGCCCATAAATAAGTTGGAAAATTCCTTTGTCCATCATGTCACTATGACAATGTCCACTAATTGTGAACACTGTAATGAGGAGAATAAGAAGATAAACACAGAGCCTTGGTGTCACAGGAATTTGTCATATTTGTTTTAAAAGGAAAGCAAACATAAAAAGTAACAGCACTGTGATCATGAAGCCATTATGTGTTGTAGAATCACCATTTTTAAATACCTTGGAGAAGAAAAGAGTAAAATAGTTACATTCTATGTGTACTTTATACATAAAATAAATGATTGCACAGTGCAATTCTTAATTTAGAAACATACTAATCGAGAAAATGTGTATTTAATTAAGCAAATTATTAGTATGTGCTTGCAATTAAAATTAAGAGTTAAAAAACTGAATATTAATGACATTATAACCATATCAATAACTACACAATGTTTAATTTTGTTATTATTGAATGGCATTTTTTCTCCCTAACTCTCAGTATATTTTTCTTTCTTCCTTTCTTCTTTATTTCATGCTTTCTTCCTTCCAATCCTTACTTCTTCCACCAAAGTTTTTTCTTCCTTGTTTGTGCTTTTTAGTTGTTTAGCATATATTCACCCATACTCATATAGGATGGAGCTAATGCTATTAACCTAATAGTTTGACTGAGTCATGTCGAATATGATCGAACTTATATTCCTAAATACGAAAAACTTTATACAAAGGGACATTAAGTTCTATGAATGTAATACACTTATGTAAATATTTTTAAATGGTACTCCCTTTTATAAATACTATTATAATAGTAGATTTTAGAACTGTATATAGGGATCAGAGAGATGGCTCAGTGGTTAAGAACTCTTGCTTTTAATGCCTAAGACACAGCCTTGTTTCCCACCACCTAAATACCTCCATTTTCAAAGGATCACAAACTGTCTTCTGGCTTCTACGGACACCAGACATGAACATGGCTCACACATTCATACATAAAAACAATCACATATATAACATCAATATAAATAAACCTTTTAAAACAAGCTTATAAGTAAAGGTATAAATAAATATATAAATAAAGGTAATTTGACAACTTTAATAAAAACTAGAACTTGAAGTATATAGTTCATTATGTATGCAATACTAAATTAGTCCTCAATCACTATATATTTAGGAGAAATTATTTTTAACTGTTTTTTCAAAGTAAAAATAGCTTCTTAATATGTCTTTAATAGTACAATGTCTATAATTTACTGATTACACAGAAATTATAGTCTGAAGAGGTCATTTAAACAAGAAATGAGAGATAAAGGGAAAAGATGGCAATTAAAGGAAAGGTGAAAAGGAGGCAAAATAGGAATGAAGGAAGAAAAGAAAACAGGAAAAAAAGAAGTGAGGAGAGACTGCGGAAGAGAAGAGCAGCCTCTTTACATTGTGTTCTTTTGGGTATTATATAAATTGCTGTAACAATATTCTTTGGGCTATTAAATGCATTGCTGTGACAAAACTCTGATCTGGAGAAAGGCTCATATACTTATTTTTATTCAAACCATGGCCTAATCCTGCTGAATCATGCTACCTACTAGTAAGGTAGCTCCTCCCATTTCAAATAACCCTTATAATCCGTCCCAGGAAAGACAATAGTCTTATCACCTTAGTTTATCTAGAGCTTGTCATGCTGACAATAGCTATAGATCATCAACAGTTCACTCCATTTTAACCTGACACAAAACCATATCATTTTATATGTAAGCCTGTATTACTTGTCAGAATGAGATTATGACCATCTCAAAATACAATACATTTAATTAAATTTCCAAAGACTTCATAGTTTTAAACAGTTGTGACACTATTCACAAGAGTAAGGGCAGAGTTAATCCTGAGACACAGGTAAAGTCTTCATTGTGAGCCCCTGTACAATTAAAAGTAAATCACTGTTTCAATTGCAAATATAATTGCAAAGACTAACCATTTTCAGTCCCCAAAGTTGGAATTTGAAGTACAGCAAGGAAAGTTCAGATCAATTCAAGACCAATACTATTCAGGGAAACCACCAAATATGGCTGCTTAGGGTTTGGCATCTGGAGCTCATGATAGAATCATCTGGGGCATCAAAGAACCTAAGTAGCCATGCACTTCTAAGACTGATGCTTGTGCAGTATATGTTGGCTCTCTCTTGGATAGGTTTTACTTTCTTCCTGCATCTTCTCCTTGGATCCCAGGGTCTTGTCATCAAAAATTCCTGATGCTCCATCACGTCTTATGCTCACCATCAAAGCTTCATACCATGGCCTTCTTGCCGAGGCCCTGACCTATATATTAACATTGCCTTGTCTCAGTGCTCTCTGGTAACGTGGAGAAAGAATTCACGAGCCCATAGTTTTGCATTTTTGTATGCTACTGAAAGCATTCTTGCATAGATAGCACTGCCAAGGTATGCTGCTAAAAGAGTAGATGCTTATGTTACTGTTTGCCTTTGAATACTTTCTAAGCAGATAGTTTATAAAAATAAGAACTGACCAGATAGGTTGACTCTGTGGAAGAAAGTTACAAGAGCTGGAAATATACTTTTTTAGTTAAACAAATGAAACTTATGAATATTTATGAGCACTTTATTTCTGGGGCAACCTTTTGCCGCTAAACATGTACATAAGCCAAATGCACCTGTGCTAGGTAATACGTGACATACTCTGTGCAACATGTATGTGCGTGTGCGTGTGAGTATCTGTGCTCAGTTATGCACGTCATTTGAGCTAGATTGAGATTCATAATCTTATTTATAAAAATATTGTTCTGAAATTCAGGTTTTCTTTTAAAACTTTGAAAATAAATATTTTGATGAAAAGTACAGGCTAACAGCATAGTATATACAGTAAAGTAGAAATAAAAATTATTAACCAGACAAAGGAGAGAGTAGTTGTGATATGTACAAATATAAGAATATTTTCCACTCAGAAACAATGATTATTTTAGTTCTTTAGCTTAAAGTTCTTAGGTCAGGTATGTAGTATGCATTTAAAACTCCAAAGTCTTGAGGGTAGGTCATAGTTAAGTTTTCTTTTTCTTTTTTTTTAAATTGTTTTATGATTTTATTTTAACATTTTTAAATTTATTTTTTACCCTCTATATTTTTATGGTGCCCCACCCCCATCCACCCTCTGACTGTTCCACATCCCATACCTTCTCCCCACTCCCCTGTCTCTATGAGGATGTCCCCATCCCCCACTACACCTGACCTCTAAACTCTCTGGAGCCTCCAGTCTCTTGAGGGTTAGGTGCATCATCTCTGAATGAACACAGACCAGGAAGCCCTCTATCGTATGTGTGTTGGGGACCTCATTTCAGCCGGTGTATATGTTGCCTATTTGGTGGTCCAATGTTTGAGATTGCTGGTCCTCCTACAGGATCGCCCTTCTCCTCGGCTTCTTTCAGCCTTTCCTAATTCACAACAGGAGTCAGCTGCTTCTATTAATTGGTTGGATGCAAATATCTGCATCTGACTCTTTCAGCTATTTGTTGGGTCTTTCTGGGGGCAGTCATGATAGGTCCCTTTTTGTGAGCACTCCATAGCCTCAGTAATAGTGTCAGGCCTTGGGAACTCCCCTTGAGCTGGATACCACTTTGTGCCTGTCCATGGACCTTCTTTTCCTCAGGCTCCCCTCCACCTTCATCCCTGTAATTCCTTCAGACTGGAACAATTAGGGGTCATAATTGTGACTGTGGGATGGCAACCTCACTTGATGTCCTCTCACCCTGCTGGAGGTGGGCTCTATAAGTTCCCTCTCCCTACTGTCTGGCATTTCTTCTAAGGTCCCTCCATTTAAGTCCTGAGAGTCTCTCAGCTCCCAGATCTCTGATACATTTTGAAGGCTCTCCACAACATTCTCTATCCTGAGGTTGCCTGTTCCCATTCTTTCTGCTGGCTCTCAGGGCTTCAGTCCTTTACCCTCACCCAATACCAGATCAGGTTCCCCTCTTCCCCCAACTCCATGCCCCAGTCCACTTTCCCTCCCAGGTCCCTCCCTACCTCCCCACTTGTGATTGATTTCTTCTCTAGCCCAAGTAGGACTGAGGCATCCTCTCTTGGGAACATAAGCTTGTTGAATTTTTGAGTTCGAGGAGTGTATCTTGAGTAGTCTGTACATTTTTTTTTTTTTTTTTTTTTTTGGCTAATATCCCCATATTAGTGAGTACATTCCATGCATGTCCTTTTAAGTCTGAGTTACCTCACTCAGGATGATATTTTCTAGTTCTATCCATTTGCCTGCAAGACTGAATGTCCTCGTTCTTAATAGCTGAGTAGTATTCCATTATGTAAATGAATCACATTTTCTGTATCCATTATTCTGTNTTTTTTTTTTTTTCTTTTTTGGTTGGTAGGTTTTTAATAACTTCTTCTATTTTCTTGTGCAATATGGGCCTGTTTAGATAGTTTACCTGCTTTTGATTTAACTTTGGTATGTGGCATCTGTCTAGAAAATCATCCATTTCATCTAATTTTTCAATTTTGTTGAAGAAAGGCTTTTATAGTAGGATCTAATGATTTCTTAAAATTTTCTCCATTTCTGTTGTATGTCTCACTTTTCATTTCTGAGTTTGTTAATGTGGATACTGCCTCTCCACTGTTTAGTTAGTTTGGTTAGCTTGATCATCTACCTTGATGATTCTCACAAAGAACCAGCTTTTGGTTGTTTTCTTTGTTTCTATTTGGTTAATTTCAGCCTTGAGTTTGACTATTTCCTGCCTTCTAGTCCTCTTGGCTGAGTTTGCTTCTTTTTGTTCTATAGCTCTCAGGTGTGCTGTTAAGTTGTTAGTGTAAGATCTCTCCAGTTCCTTTACCAGGGCACTTAGTGCTATGAACTTTCCTCTTAGCTCTGCTTTCATTGTGTCCCATAAGTTTGGGTATGATGTGTTAACATTTTCATTACATTCCAGGAAGTCTTCAATTTCTTTCTTTCTTTCTTTCTTTCTTTCTTTCTTTCTTTCTTTCTTTCTTTCTTTCTTTCTTTCTTTCTTTCTTTCTTTCTTTCTTTCTTTCTTCCCTGATCAAGTTATCATTGAGTAAAGAGTTGTTCAGTTTCCACATGTATGTGGACTGTCTATAGATTTTGCTGTTATTGAAGACCAGCCTTAGGCCATTGTGATCTGATAAGATGCATGGTATTATTTCAATCTTCTTGTATCTGTTGTGGGTGTTTTATGACTAATTATATGGTCAATTTTTGAGAAGGTAGCATGAAGTGCTAAAAAGTTGTTTTCTTCTTTTGGGGGTGTGTGTGAAATGTTCTATAGATATCAGTTAAATCCAATTGATTTATAACCTCTCTTAGTTTCATTATGTCTCTCTTTAATTTCTGTTTCAATGACCTGTCCATTGATGAGAGTAAAGCGTTAAAATCTCCCATTGTTATTGGATGTTATTGAGATTATGAAATCTCACACTGTTAACAATGTGTGTTTTGAGCTTTAATAACATTTATGAATTTGTGTGCTCTTGCATTTGGGACAAAAATGTTCAGAATTGACTCTTTCCTGGTGAATTTTCCCCTTGATGAATATGAAATGTCCTTCTTCATCAAGCTTGATAACTTTTGGTTGAAAGTCTATTTTATTGGCTATTAGGATGCCAACTCCTGCTTGTTTCCCATTTGCTTGCAAGACTCTTTTCTCCATTTTTAGGAGATAGTGTCTGTCTTTGTTATCAAGGTGTGTTTATTATATGCAGCAAAATGCTGGATCTTGCTTATATATCCACTTAGCCTATGTCTTTTTATAGGTGAGTTGAGTACATTACTACTGAGAGATAGTAAAGAGAGTTGACTGTTGGTTCCTGATATGTTTATTTTTACAGGTGGCTTTAAGTGCTTGTGGCTCTCTGCTTTTGACTTTGTTGTGAGATACTTAATATCCTTTCTTTCTTTCTTTCTTTCTTTCTTTCTTTCTTTCTTTCTTTCTTTCTTTCTTTCTTCTTTCATTCTCCTCTATTTTTGTCATTGTGTCCTGAATTTCCTGGATGCTTTGGGTTAGGAAATGTTTATGTTTTGAATTTTCTTTGACCGTTGTACCAATTTCTTCTACTGTATCTCCTCCACCTGAGATTCCCTCTTCTATCTCTTGTATTCTCTTGGTAATACTTACATCTGTAATTTCTGACCTTTTTCCTAGGTTTTCCATTTCCACGTTTGCACGTTTTTCTCCATTTGTGTTTTCTTTATTGTTTCTACTTCCACTTTTAGGTCTTGAAACACTTTATTCAATTCCTTCATCTGTTTGCCTGTGTTTTCCTGTATTTATTTCAGTGAGTTATTGATATCCTTCTTAAAGGACTCTATTATCTTCATGAGATAGTATTTTAGGACAGACTCCTGATTTTCAGATGTGTTGGTGTATATAGGGCTTGCTGTGGTAGGAGAACTGGGTTCTGATGATGCTCAAGTATTTTGGCTTCTTTTGCTTATGGTCTTGTGCTTGCCTTTCACCACCTGGTTATCCTTGGTGTTTGTTGGTCTGGGTGGCTGTATGGAGTCTGGCTCTTTTGTCCCTGGATTGCTTCAGGTCTTCCAGTAGGCCTGTGGGCCCTGGCTGTAGAAGACTACCTGTGGGGCCTTCCAACTGGGGGCTCTTCACAGGAGCAGAGAAGCTGCTGATCTGTTGTGCTGGCTGCAGTAGAGCTCCTGGTAGGCCTTCAGACTGTTGGGTCTTCAGTGGAGCAGTCAAGCTGTTGTCCAATTGCCCTGCATGCAGCTGATCCTTAACTGCTGCTCTGAGTGCAGAGGATCCGCAACTCCTCTGAGACAGTGGATCCTCAACTGCTCTGAGAGCAGCGGGTTCTCTACAGCTCTGAGTGCTGAGTCCTCTAGGATGGATCAGGATATGGAGCCTTCATGAGAGCAGACAAACTAGGATTCTGCCCCAGCAGAAAGTACCGGGCAGAAGGGATGGAAGGGATTGAAGAGGAATGTTATTCGGGAGAGCAGGGGTTTTGGTGGCTGATAGGTCCCAAGTCCACTAGGCTTTCCAGCAGCAGCTGTGGTACTGGTGGCAGGAGGTTCTTACTAACCGCTCTGAATGCAGCGGGTCCTTTAGGATAGATAAGGATATGATGTCTTCAAGGGAGTTGACCAACTAGGAGCCTGCCCCAGCAGAAAGGACCAGGCAGAATAGGTGGAAGGGGTAGAAGGGATAGATCCCAAGAATATTTTAAAGAACTTAATTCTATGATTATGCAAAGTAAGTTGGAAATTTAAACTGGAATAATGAGTAATCAGCAATTCATTTACATGTGCCAAAACGAATTGTTTATAATTTATGAAAGTGGAAATGTAAGATGAAGTAAATAGTACTTGTTAATTGAATGATAAAATTGAATGAATCTCATTTTTACTTTTATACAACTGTTATTCAATTGGTTATAGCTTGTAGATTTCAATTTATTCATTAATACCAATTCCTAAAATTACACATAAAATGACATATTAAGCAAAATAGATTTTGGAGTTGGAAAAACAAACTATTAAGCTATCAACTGAGTTAATGTTCATATGTGAATGTTTTAAAAGAAGACAAATTGAGATAAATAATTTTCAATACATACACAGTTATAGAGGTCTGTGTGCTTACAAAGGTAAGCTCCTGCCTTATAGGATAATATTTCCAACATGAGGAAGAACACATCAGTCCTGTTCAGCTCAGTCCCATTGTGAGGATGCTTTATGATCCTTTGTGCTTTTGTTTCTTTGTACTTCGTTATAAATGGGAGTTAGTGCAGCTTTCTGGTTGTAGCCGTTTACATTTCAAGTGAATATCCTCATGTTCTCTTTACACCTGAAGACAAATGTTCAAGAGCAGTCACCCTGTATCACTGTCAAGTCTCATGCTGAGCAGAGTGGGGAGCTAAATGGGATCAACATAACTCCAGCTCTGACTGAGACCATACATATGTGAGTTTAGGTTTGATCTCTGCCATTTGGTGGTTTCGGCATGAAATGGCTGATGTTATTATTTTATGTTTTATATCTTGAATACAGTAAAATTGAGAAGTAAAACACTATAACAATTATCAGACAATATCACAGGTGGCACAGACGTCTACTCATAATAGTTCTTTAACTTACATTATATTTCATCTTTTTACTTCCTCAAACCACTATCACAAGTCCTTACATATAATCACCCAAAAGTAATTATCTTTTTGTTTTTAGCTTTTTCTCTCCCTGACTGGCCCTGCTTAATGATGATCATTTACTGTCTCAAGTTTGAAGGCACAATAATAAAAAGCATCATTTTGCTTATATTTGGCAAAATCCTGCAAGCAGCACTGGGAAATCTGAGAATACCAATGAATTCATTAGAAAAAAAATAATTTAATTCCTATTAGTATCAAATTGAACCTATAAATTTAAATATTTCATTTGAATTCTGCACAATGTCTGTGTTAGCTGATTTGTACTGATGTAAAAATCTCCACATACTGATGCCTTCTAATGACAATGTTTTTAGAGTTCAGAACATTGTCCAAAGAAGTCTAAACTACAATGCTAGTTATTCAATATCAGCTGAGTGAAGCTGGGAGTACTGTGTAATGTTGAAGAATTTCTCTGGGGTTTATTTTAAAAAGGCACTAACCTCAGTTGCTGATTATGCTCCAAAGATTCTCTTTAAAAAATACTTTACACACACAATGCCTGTACATGAGAGTCAGTGGGTTGTAGAAATAAGTTTGGGTCATATACACATTCACTTCATTTTATGTTTGATCTGTCAGAAGACTGGGTCACACTTTTTAAACACAGGACTAGTGAGAGCAAGTTGATAAATCCTCACATGATCCATTCATTCTATTTGGCTTGGCTTTTCTTTACATTTGTAGCCTGAAGCAACCAAAAAAATAATTTTGTATAACTCTGAATTAAAATATATATATATATATATATATATATATATATATATATATATATGTTATATTCTTTGTTATGTTTTTTTATTAGATATATTTCTTATTTACACTTGAAGTATTATCCCCTGTTATCCCCTTTCCTGGTTTTCCCTCCAAAAACCTCCTATACCATCGCCCTTATCCCTGCTTATATGAGGGTATTCCCCCATCCACCCACCTACACTGGTTTCCTTGTCCTGACGTTCCCCTACACTGGGGTATCCAGCCTTCACAGGACCAAGGACCTCTCTTCCCATTCATGTCTGACAAGGCCATCCTATATTACATAAGAGGCTGGAGCCATGGGTCCCTTCATGTGTACTCTTTGATTGGTGGTTTAGTTCCTGGGAGCTCTGGAGGGTTCTGGTTGGTTGATATTGTTGTTTCTCCAATGGGGTTGCAAAAATCTTCAGCTCCTGGGGTCCTTTCTCTAACTCCTCCATCAGGGACCCCATGCTCATTCCAATGGTTGGCTGCAAACATCTACCTCTGTATTTGTCAGGCTCTGGCAGAATGTCTCACTAGATAGCTATATCAGACTCCTGACAGCAAGCACTTCTTGGTATCCACAATAGTGTCTAGTTTGGTGATTGTATATATGAGGGATGGATCCCCAGGTGGGGCAGTCTCTCGGTGGCTTTTCCTTTAGTCTTTGCTCCACACTTTGTCACTGTATTTGCTAGTGTGAGTATTTTGTTCCCCCTCCTAAGAAGGACAAATGCATGCATGCACTTTGGTCTTCCTTCTTCTTGAGCTTCATTCAGTCTGTCTCTTGGTAATCCCAAGCTTTGGGCCTAAAATCCACTTATCAGTAAGTGCATATGATCTCTGTTCAATGTTGTGAATGCAGTCACACTATTGTTCATAAAAAAATAGTTCCTTAAAACTCATACAAAGTGCTGTAACCAGCTAGTCAAGAAAGTAATCACTCCATCCCTTGGTAGGCAGAGGGAGAAAGGTCATACAAACATCAAGGACAAGACTGCTTACATGAGAGCCCAGCCTAAACTACATGAGATCTTCTCTTTGTTAAAAAGTAAAGTGAATAAAAAGGAACAGAAACAAAGCGGATAGTACATTTTTATCCATGATCACAAAGCCCCTAAATGGTTAAATTCTGCAATAGCACTTTCCTCTAATACGGTGCTCAACTGTTCCTAAACACCTGCTTCATGTCATTTTCTATAATTTTATTTTCATTTTCCTTACAGTGTAAAGTGTTCACGCTTATTGCTCAACTCTCTGTAGGGGTGAAGGCATGGCTGGAACATGTTACTCTGTGGAAATCACTATGAAAATGCACACTGACAATTGCTGTTATTAGTGCAATTGATCACTAAGATCTTACATCTGGAAGAAGAGGGTCAGACTGTCGTTAAATAGATCCAGATCCTCACAGGCTACCATGGGGATGATATTCTGGTGAAAAGTTTAATGATATAGGAAATTTTGAATTCCGAATCTCTTTAGCATTGGCTAGCACTGTTCAGCTCTCAGACGAATGAATTCCCATTAGTCTTGCCATCTGGTGCCCTAACATCCAACCACTAAGAGTTCTGGGCATTTGGGGAAGGTTTCATTGGCAAGCTTATTGCCATTAAAGAATTTCCCTTCTGAATATTGGCAGTCAAAGTGTGTGATATCCTGCTGAGCAGGAGGGCTAGGATGTGAAGGGCAGTGAGTCTGAAATGTCTGCACTTCCTAGCAGTGACACCAGACATCAATCTTAAGTTGAGACAGCCCAGAACACATGAAAATAGGAACACTGCTAAAAGAACAAATGAGACATTATCAACGTAATGGAAGAAAAAAATGATTGCCACTAAAACATTTTCCTAAGAAGCTTCTCAAATCAGGACAGTACACTGAAATTAGAGTCTATTTAGCTGTGAAAACACACACACACACACACACACACACACAAACATACACACACACACACTCACATGAGCAATGTCTTTTTATAATGTATGTATTTATTATAGTCGATTTCATTGTGATACAGTATCAGAGTATTTACAAATAGGTTAACTGCATGTAAAAGTGCGCATCTCATGTTTTACATGTATGTGTTATCTGGTCTAAAAGAAAAATGCTAATCTGGTCAGAGTTTATTCATTCTATGGGTTGCACAACATTAAAACAGGAATCAGTAAGGGAAATTATGTCATTTGACAAGGATTGTTTAAAGTTTCTCACAGGAGGTTAACAGCTGATCACAAAGCAAACATGTTTAAATTGTTTTGTGGCCTATACAATTAGATTACTAATAGGTTACTATTTACTAATAGATGTATAGATTCTCAGATCCACTCTGCTAACAAGGAAAATATGGTTCACCAGTAATAGACTAGTCTGTGAGAAAGAGCCTTTAATAATATAATATATCGTAACTCTTTATGGCTGATATTTACTGGCTCTTGATTTTAATATGCTATCAGTTTTATAAATATTTTATTATTTATAAATATGTGTATGTGTAAGGTGGCCAGAGGAAGGCCTCAGACTCCTTGAAACTGCTGTTACTGGACGTGGTGAGCTAACCTGCATGGGTGCTAGGACCTGAACTCAAGTCCTCAGCAAGAACAGTCTGCAGTATATGATATTAAAAACAAAACTGTTCATAGTGCCTGCATAAACACTTTTTTTTTTTTTTTGGTTTTTCGAGACAGGGTTTCTCTGTATAGTCCTGGAACTCACTTTGTAGACCAGGCTGTGCTCGAACTCAGAAATCCGCCTGCCTCTGCCTCTCGAGTGCTGGAATTAAAGGCATGTGCCACCACGCCCGGCTTGCATTAACACTTTTAAAGTAAAAGCTTTTGATATTAATGTTTTAAATAATTAGTGTCAAAACTGTTTCTCATTATAGATTTTAAATTATTTTTAAATATAAAATGGTACTCCTTGGGAAAATTACATGTCCCACAATTGCCTTCTCATGCCTTCTGCACATGTGTGTCTGGGTACATGCTCGTGAGTGTGTGTGTGTGTGTGTGTGTGTGTGTGTGTGTGTGTGTGTGTGCAGGGTAAGATTAAGTCTGATTCTCAGTAGAACAAAACATCTTAATGGTGGAAGACTCAGGGAAGAAGACGAAAGGGATGCATAGAGGCCCTGGGGAAGTCTTCAGATTTTTAAAACAGGTACCGATCACAACATAAGAAGTACATGAAGATACCTGTATTTTTTTTTTTTTCATTATCAGTTTGGTTATTTTAGCAAATGGATATTTTCTGTGACCACACACGATTTTATCATGAGACACAATGACATTTTCATACAAGTATGGCTCTTATGTTGAGAAAATTCCCTTCCATAGGCATGAACTCACACTTACTCTCACTCCCATTAGTTCTCTTCTTTGAATTTTACTTCTACTTTCAAATCATAAAGACATGGTTTTATGTATCTACCTATTTTATGTATCTATTCACTATGAGAAAAAGTAAGATTTGTCCTTTAGAGACTGGCTACACTGTACTATGGTTACCCCAGTTGCAACCATTTTCCTGCAATTGACATAAGCTTACTCTCCTTCATGGGTGAAAAATACTCCTCTGTATACATGTCACATTTCTTAATCCATTGTTTTGTTGTTTATGGTGGTTTCATAGTTTAGTAATTATTATTTATAATCAATAAAAAAGCGTTGGTCAAAAAAAAGCACTGTATTGGTATATAAGAGATACATTGACTTAGAGGCCTTTGTGTAAGTACAAAGGCGTGATAGCTGAGTAAGCTGGCAGGACTTCCTTAGCTGATAATGTATCTTGAAGTCTCTTTTTTTCTTTCTTTCTTTTCACAGTTTTAGAATTCAAAGACAGGTAAAGGGAGTCCTCCATTTTGTTCCTAGTTCACGGGAGATATGCAGTCCTGGTAGACTGTGACCTTAATCAGCAGGTTTCCCCACAAACATTGTTGTATATCTATATATTGTGCCATAGCATCCTGTCCTATTATTGTCCTTTCATAGAGTAACTTGAAATCAGCTATGATGGTAACTAGAGCTTCCTTGTACTTTGGTTTGCTTTAGCTTTCTATATTCTTTTGCATTTCCAAACAAATTGTAAGAATTTTTCCACTTCTGTGAATAACGGCATTAGGACTTTGAAGGGGATTATAGACTGTTTTAGCAGTATACCCATTTTCTGAAAGTAAATCATAGCAATACATGAATGAGAGTTTCCATCTCCAAATATCTCTTTCATTTCTTTCTATGGTGTTTTAAATATTTCCTTATAAATTCTCTCACTTCATTGGGTACATTATAGGGAGTAGGGAGTACTCATTTTTTTTTTAAATTCAGTTATGCGACAGGTTGATTCCTGGAATTATTTCTCCTTATCTAAGGCTTCTATTTTTAAATGATAATTTTCTGCATTCAAATTGAGTTCAAATGTTTTATAAGTTGTAAGAGTTGGATATGTGATGGTTGGTTAGAATGGGGTTAAAGTTGAAAGTGTACACAATTGAAGCAAAAGAGAATGACCACGTGATACATCCAAGGCCAGAAGAAAAGCCATGCAAAGCAAAATCAGACCCCAGGGTTTTGAAAAGTTCAAATAAAATCACATCTAAAATGCAGGATTTAGTTTTGACTAGAGGAAACTGAGAATACTTTTGACGTGATTCAAATGACATCTGCAATGATCTTCAGAGAGAGTGGGAGGTAAAAGAAAAATGCATCTGCCCTTCTCAGGTGTTTAAGACAAAAATAATTAGTAAAAAGGGTGCAGAGAGGTCAGGGGCATCCTGCATTATATTAAAGAACTTCCATATAAATCTAAACTGCAGGTTAAGGGGTTAGCATAAAGAACAAGAAAGATCAAAGAAAGAATTGATTTTTACCAGTTAAAGTACACATAATAATAAATCAAATAAAGAGTGTGACTTAGTTACTGATATTTCAGGTGAACCAATTTTATAACCAAGAACATATAGTACTGTCTACTATAGAAGGACAACAGTAAGTGTATTGGGTGTACAAGGTTGGACAGATTAAAGTTCTTCATATTCAAACACTTATAAAAGAGTGGTGGATTCAGACTACAGGAGTATTTGTGAATTTAGAGGCTATTTTGCCTGAGAACATAAGGATTACACAACTCATTTTCATTGGGCCACATAAAAGGAGTTTCCTTAAGATAATCATAGAGATGGACACTGTGTTGACATATGATACAAAGACAGGGGTCCATGGGAGGCACTATGGTGTTCAAAAGACAGAGAATAGAACATATATGAGGGAGGAGAAGATACATGTGCTTATATTACACTTATGTGCCACAAAATATAGCTCTTAATATGTTATTTCACTTTTACACTTAAAAATGTTAAACACATTTTTATCTTGCTAGAATAGCTCTCAGGTTTGGCCTGTAAGAAGTGAATGTACCTTTTTTGCAAGGTTTTGAGTATGAGGCCCACATGAAGATGTGTCTCAGTGAATGATTCTGATTACAAAGACTGTGAGCATTCCATCTAGGGAAGTGAGTGTGGGAACAAAAATTCCAATGGTACAATGGATGGGCAGGCACAGAGGGTGGGATTTTTGACTAGAGTTAGGAAGAAAGCATGATCAAAAGGCATTCTAGTCACATCACAAAATGAGAAACAAGACTATTGGAGACCAAACAATGAACTCACAACAGATGAGTCTGAATGTCAGTTAGCAATAGATCATGGCAGATAGTTGGGTGGTGTCAGGAGGTAATGCACCATCATAGAGTCAGGCGGTGTGAAGGATGAGTTATTCATGTTACAATAATCTTTTACTGGTGCAAATAGCTCTTTCAATGACCAAGCGTACACAGCCATTACCTAAGCACTCTTTCTCCAATTACATCAAGACCTAACACTCATTGAATATCTTTCCTGTAAGTCTGCTCCACGCATTTATATTTAAGGATTACCACAGAGCAAGTTGAATGGTTGGTTTAGGCTTTCAGGTCTTATTTGCTCTGATTCTTTTACCAGACACAGTCTTACTCTGCAACTTCAATATCATGGAAACTTTCTAATGTAAGAACTAGGCTCATTTGTTATAAAGTGCTAAAAATAAATTTTATTACACAATGACAAATTTCCTTATTAGTGGAAAAGAGAGCCTGTGACACTTTTTTGTTTGTTTGTTTCTCCATCCACTCAGGATGCTCATTGTGCAGAGAATTCTTTTTTACCTAGATATTTTGGTACTGTTCTATTTGGCTGTATTTTCCTGACTAGCTTCTATTGTGTTGATCTCCTGGTCTCTTTCTCTTGTTATACCCCCATTAAACTTTATAGTTAAGAGAATTTCACTTCTGGTACTAGAAGATAGAAATTATATAAATCTTTGTTCCAAGATTACTGTAGAGGAGTTTATTGTATATCACCACAGGAGAGCATACTGCACAGGAGTATGTGGGAGCAGTTGCCAAACCCAGCTAAATCTGCCACAGGATCACAATATTCTCCCACAATTTCTGCTCCCTAATTTAGCTTGTTTGAATTATTATTCATGCCATTACCATGAAAGAAATGCCTATTTTCTTTGCAAAACACACGGATCCCTTTGAATCTGCTTATTGTAATTAAGAAAAACCCTGAAATGTGCTGAAGCTTACCCTAGGACAGTTAAGTGAATGCTTTGATCTAGACCTAAAAGCATGAGTTTTGCTTATTGAGTGAATAACAGGACTTGAGTTGATACAAAACCATTTATTTCACTATTATTTGAAATGCAATATTGGTAACAATTGTTTCAAACTTTGCCAACATTTGCCAAAAATTAATTCTACATAGAGAGTTGGTTTACCAAATTTTTGAGAAGCAAACTGATAGCTTAAATCAATATTGTCTCTTTTCTAGTCTGTTACATTTCTTGACATTCCAGTGGACATATCATTCAGTGGTGTTTCAGTTTCACAAACACATCATCTGTTGAGCAGGCAAAACCTTTTTTCTACATTTTAGTATTCCCTCTCTGGAGCATATGGCCAAGACCTACAGCTGTGTATTGAATAGACAGAAATCTGCTCTCCGTTGTATGAAACCACAGAATAACTGTGAGCAGAGATGCAAACAAGGAATGGCAATCTAGGAGAAAAATAGAGTCAATTGGTTGGAGTGTCTCATCTATACCCTGTTTTATAGTTAATTTTTATAATAATCTGATAATAAAGTAGACAATAGGCTGAAAACTTACAATGATATTTAGTTACTAAGTGTCAAGATTAATCTGGTTGAAAAGCCTACCTACGGTCTACAGGCTTACAAGCAGTTGTAAAGATTAGTCTGGCTTGCGTAACAGTGAAAAATACAAGGGTATTTTGAGCAGTATGTTATTTGTTCTACTAAGTCTAAAGGCACAGCCATCGGAATAAACCTAGATTTCTCTAATGCTTCAGTATGGAAATGTGGAGCTCTGTGGTTTTATAACTCTGCAGTGTGTCTAACCTAATAAATATACAAAGTGCACATTATGCACACTGTCTGAGTACATATACTCAGACAGTGTGCAAAATATACTCTGGCATCAAATCATTCAGATTTTGGAGAAAAAATACTTTTATTCATCTTTCCACAAATGTATCTTTATTGATCCACCTTTTAAGTTTCTAAAACTTGAAAGAAATATATTGCCCAATCGTGGTTACAGGACGAAGTGTAGCTCATAGGCAGAGCAATCTTCTCAGGAAAGCTACTGTAGCGTCTCATAGAAACTACTGCAAGCCTCCTGCAAGAGAGCGCACCCTAACTAACCAAATACCGCTTTACAGTTTCAGCCACTCCTGTATCAATGCACGAGGCATGAAGTTTCCTGTGGACTTTTGGTATTAAAGTCACATTTAAGCTTCAGCAGAGTTTTATTTCTAAGCATGGCCTCAGAGGCTTTTTTTTTTTTCTGATTTTTTTTATTAGATATTTTCTTAATTAACATTTCAACTGCTGTCCCGAAAATCCCCCCCCTCCCTGCTCCCCTGCCCACCCACTTCCACTTCTTGGCCCTGGCGTTCCCCTGTATTGGGGCATATAAAGTTTCCAGTATCAAGGGACCTCTCCTCCCAATGATGGCCGACTAGGCCATCTTCTGCTACATATGGAGCTAGAGACACGAGTTCTGGGAGTTCTGATTAGTTCATACTGTTGTTCCTCTTCTAGGGTTGCAGACCCCTTCAGCTCCTGGGGTTCTATCTCTAGCTTCTCCAATGTGGGCCCCGTGCTCCCTCTTATGGATGACTGTGAGCATCCACTTCTGTGGGAGTCAGCTTTATCAGGGTCCCTTCAGTAAACACTTGCTGTCCTATGCAATAGTGTCTGAGTTTAGTGACTGATTATGGGATGGATCCCCGGTGGGTTAGTCTCTGTATGGTCCATCCTTTCATCTTAGCTCTAAACTTTGTCTCTGTAACTCCTTTCATGGCTATTGTTTTGTTTTTATCATTTTGTTTTATCCACTAGCACCTCTTCCCAGGGCAGTGTGCTTTCCCTGCTATTCCTAAGACCAGAGTTATCAGGGTGTTATTTCTCTGCACCTTGGTTATAGCCAGCCTCCATGATATAGAATGTGATACTGTACAGTTTCTCCTTGCTCATCATCAAGTGTATCCCACAGTTTTGAAGCAATATCTGCTTTGAAATATGCTACTCTATACTCTTTCTTTCTTTTTTAATTTTTTCCAATTTGTATTAGATATTTTCTTCATTTACATTTCAAATGCTATCCTGAAAATCCCCTATACCCTCCCCTATCCCTCGCCCTGCTCCCCTATCAACGCACTCCCACATCTTGGCCATGGCGTTCCCCTGTACTGGGGCATATAAAGTTTGCATGACCAAGGGGCCTCTCTTCCCAATGATGGCCAACTAGGCCATCTTCTGCTACATATGCAGGTAAAGACAGGAGCTCTGGGGGTACTGATTAGTTCATATTGTTCTTCCACCTATAGGGTTGGAGACCCCTTCAGCATCTTGGGTACTTTCTCTAGCTCCTCCATTGGGAACTCTGTGTTCCATCTAATAGCTGACTGTGAGCATCCACCTCTGTGTTTCCCAGGCACTGGCATAGCCTCACACGAGACAGCTATATCAGGGCCCTTTCAGCAATATCTTGCTGGTGTATGCAATCGTGTCTGTGTTTGGTGG
>LR750985.1:95000-125000 GCA_902729485.2 Mus minutoides
ATAGTAATTACATAACTGCTTTGGATTGCTAAGTGTTGAATATTAGAAATGGAGGTTTTATTGAAATATATCCATCTTATAATGGTTTGTGTGTGTGTGTGTGTGTGTGTGTGTATGTGCACATGCATGTCACACCATGTGCAATCATGTACTCAGTTCAGAGCAGTCCAGAAATTAGAGTTACAAGGAGTTGTGAACCTCCCAGGTAATGAGAAAGAAACTTTGGTCTTCTGAAAGAGCAGCAAGTACCCCTCACCACTGAGCCATCTAGGCCCTGAAACTTGCACGTTTATTAAAACTGTTTAAAGTTAACAACTCAATAATATAACATACATATTACATTAGAATTTGGCTACATGAGTGGAATTTTTGGCTACATATTAAACAAATATATTCATATAAATGTATATTTTGGCACTGTAAATTAGCATAATTATTTCTAATTATGCCGTTGCAAAGCACAAATAAAATGTTATATGATCATAAAGTCTATAATTTGCTTATAGGAAAAGAAAAATATTACTGTTGAACAGTATACATAATTTTATTAAATCTTTCTACACAAAAACTTTTCTAAATAATATAATTTTTCCTCCTTGATACTTACTTTAATTTATTAAGACAAAGAATTTACCAATTCAAGTACTGAGGAAGGTAAACAAAAAAATTAACTATCAACTTTGTCGTATTCCATTCACATAAGAACAATTGGAACCGCTTTCTTTAAAATGCTTTTTTTTTTTTTTAACCAATAAGCTGAATATAAACTGTGCAAAAAAAAAAAAAAATCTTCTTGACTCTTGTCCATTGCTGGAAAGGGACATAGGTGAGCCCGTGGGATCCTGTTACTTCTTGCTGTTTATGCAGCTGTGATTCATTGATCTCAGACTCCTGTGCCACCATTTGTGATGGGAAGTAAATGCTTTCAAAACAACTACAGACACAGGTCTTTAACCTCTGCCTTCATGGATTCTTTGTTCCACAGTTATTTCTGTGGAAGTTATAAGGAAGCAGCTCTAGATTACCTTACCCATCTCTGAACCTATATTTTGGGTACATTAGGATCAATATTTAAGTTCAAATATTAAGTCAAAAAATACATGTTCAATTACATGTATATTTAATGAAAGGATTTATAAGCACTAGGTTCTAAAATGCTCAGTAGTGAAATTTCCAAGGAAGGAATAGTGTTTTACATTATTTCTATGGCTTAGTTGGTAAGCAGTTTACAAAACTTAGAAAATTAATCAAGAGAGCCCACCCAACATCTGAAGATACAGATAAGCTGCATTGACAAATTTCTTGTATGTAATAAATAAGCCAGGAATTTGGACCCTAAACAGTTTCACATACTTTCTCTGTGAAGTTTTAAAAGACTTTATTATAAATTACTGCTCATTCATGCAAGAAGAATTCTTGAATTTCTTAGCTACAGCATACTTATTAGAGTTGATTAAATGAATACAATCATAACCAACCATGATCTAAGTATTTATCAGACAATGGTTAATGAAAACACTTTTCCTGCTTGAAGTGAGACCAGGCCTTGTTAGGTAATCTTGGTACTTCTTGGTGTAATAAACAGTCTCAATTTGCATTTTTATTTTGAGGACACATGAAAGGCGTGTGAAATGAAGTAATTCTTGGTAAGCTCTGAGAAGAATCATGTGTAATGATTACTGTGTGAATAAAAGTCTATTTTTAAAGATAGATATCAAATATTGTCATGGTTTGCTTATTCCAACATATCATATCAAGAAATAGTATGGTGCAGTATTTCATTATACACCAATTTTCCCCACTGGAGAATTCTTTAATTAGAAGTGTGTTATCACATACTGAAAACTCATCACTGTCCTTTGACTATGTTGTTACAACACCGCAGGTAGCTTTTATGATCTGTCATATTGTAAATGTTGGCAAACCATAAATTTTGGAAGTCACTTCATTTCATTAGTGGTACGTAATTGTGTCACATACAGTATGAGTATTTACTGGTTAGCTTTCAATTCATATGTATTCATAATTTGTATATGGTCTAGTTCCAGAAGTGCTTCAAGGAGCCTTCTTTTTTTAAAATTAAAAAAAAAAATTTATTAGATATTTTCTTCATTTACATTTCAAATGCTATTCCAAAAGTCCCCTATACCCTCCCCCTGCCCTGCTCCCCTACCCACTCACTCCCACTTCTTGGCCCTGGCATTCCCCTGTACTGGGACATATAAAGTTTGCTAGACCGAGGGACCTCTCTTCCCAATGATGGCCGACTAGGCCATCTTCTACTACATATGCAGCTAGAGACACGAGATCTGGGGGTACTGATTAGTTCCACCTATAGGGTTGCAGACCCCTTCAGCTCTTGAGTACGTTCTCTAGCTCCTATATTGGGGGCCATGTGCTCCATCCTATAGATGACTGTGAGCATCCACTTCTGTATTTGCCAGGCACTGGCATAGCCTCACAGGAGACAGCTATATCAGAGTCCCTTCAGCAAAATCTTGCTGGCGTATACAATAGTGTTTGCATTTGGTGACTGATTATGGGATGGACCGTCTTTTAGTGGTCATTCTGTTAGCTAGCCTTTTCAGAGAGACTTTGCAGGTGTCTCGTCTGCTTTCAGCAGAGCGAAGCATGTGACTGAATGGAAGCTGCTCTGTTCTCATTCTCATTGCTTGTTGTAAATCATGTTTTGCAGAGATTAATATTTTCTGGGCAGGACACCAAGCACACCACAGTTCTGAAGACTATAACTTATCCACAGCACTGAGACAGTCTGTCTTGCAGCAGTATAGTTCCTGGGTAAGTTGTGGGAAACTGAATAAATGTGAAAGTATCATTTGTTTTTTAAATTGCAAGTTTTTCCTTTTCCCCCTGGTAAATTACTAGATGTGTGCTAAGTGACTCCTTCCCATTTATAAAACCAGGCAGATAGGAAACAGACACTATTTCCAGAAGTAAATTTTTGTTTGGTATGAAACACTCAAGAAGACACTCTAGACAGCAATCTAAGAAAGTACCTATTCATTAATATTTATATATTATCTTTTTTACCTAATCTCAATCAGGAGGCAGACATATATGCAATAGGTTTCAGTTCAACTAAATTCAAACAGAAATACTTTATACATATAATACTTTAATTAGAAAAACTTCCATTTCTCAAAAATCTGGGAAAAACTTCATAAGTTATAGGCATGGTCCCCAAGATTCCCAATAGTATTTAGGAGACTGGCACCTTTTGAGGTCTGGCCTAGTGGAAAGTCATTATATCAGTTGGAGATGTGTCCATGGAGGGATTTTTGGACCTCAGTTATTTTCTCTGGCTCTGTATTTAAGGAAGTGAAAGCTAAATAGCACAGACATGCATGCTATTGAAATCTACCATGAGGTGCCACTGACAGAAGGACACTCTCACCATTGCTGTGCAAAACTGTCTGCATTTGCAATATCTAAAGCTGAGCATTAGGAGCTTATTTTTGGACGTTAGTTTTGTTCCCACATTTCTTTGTAGTGACCTCATATCATTTAAGTACTCTACAGGTAAGAGATGTGTTCATAGCAAACACAGTATATAGAAGCTTTAGTAGCTCTAATTTTAAGATGATAGGATTGAGTCTGCATTTACAGTGTTGAAATAGTAAAGGAAGGTATAGAATAACTTATCCAACCTGGTCCCTGTACACTTGATTTTTGTGTTTATAGTATAACTCTTCATCACTATTAAGAATCATTCTTCAGTTATTATCATATTTGATCTTTGTTAATAAGCTCATAGTTTGTTGTGCCAAAGGTTATTAGGAAACTGAAGGTCGATGAGGTAAGATCACAGTTGGTAAGTATGGTAAAATTCAAATTCTTAACTGGGTGCCTTCTAAAATATTTAAAAGAAAATATGTTCGTTTGCGTACTAAACCAAAAGGCAGAATGGGCAAAGCTGACCTATAAGCCTGTGATGATATAGTTAATAAAACAAATGTAAAAGAAATGTTCCCTAGCTCTAACATACCAAAGGCCCTAGGTTAAAACATGTCTCTATTCTACTAAATGCTACAGACTGAGCAGCTTAAAACAGCAACAAGGTGTGTAGTCTCAGAGTTCTGGAGGCTTCCAAGGTTTCAGGGAATGTCTGCTCTAATATGCTGTCATAAGCTCTTGTTGTTTGTGGATTTGTTAGAAAAAAAATCACCAACTTTCAAACTTTTACATCACATTATTTCTGCATCTTCATTATAATTTACATTTTTAAAATAAGGGAAATGGCTATACTGAATAAGGAAGACATGGAGGCACAGAGGAGAGAGAATAAACAAGGAAGTTTGAAGTTGACCAAGGGCATCCATGCAATTAATGAATGAAGTGCCTGAGATATTAAAAAAAAAAATCTGTCAGAGCATCAAATATCTCAGTCTGAAGAAACATATTTTATATATAAACTAATTTTTAAGAAATATATTAAATGAGCTTCAGGAAAATTCCACTTTGCCATATCTCATTAAACAATTCTAGATTAAGATGCCAATCCATATATATGACCCCAGTTTGCTCTATTCTCATTTTTTATTCCCTTTATGTCACACCTGCCTTTAAATCAGTTCATACAGTGGTAGCTGGGGTGCAAACGTCCAGCTGCCCGAGTGTGCGCCATGGAGGACAAGCTTTAGACTCTTTCTTTGGTTCCTTGACAGAGGATTGGTGAAAAGACATGGAACTGAAACTATAACTTCAAGGTTGAAGCATGCTTCCTGACAAAAGTCTCAAGGAATAACCTTGCAGGCTGTGTGGTCAAACATGAAAGGAAAGGATGGAGAGAATCCACCTCTTAGTGTGAAAGTTGGACACAAAGTTCCTGCCTCAGATGATGGAGGTACTGAAGTACTTCTAAGTGATGAAGATTATTCCTTATGTAGAACTGGTGACAATTTTGGAAAATATCTGGACTGAAATCCTTGTTGAAATGTTGTCCCAGGAAGCTACCCAATCCAATGACATTCTGAACTAGTTCATCACCTAAATCAAAACCATGCCTCCTTATTATAATAAACTGATGACACCTAAGTTAATGACATCCTTTGTCTCTGAAGTTGAGTTATGATGTACTGTTTTAATCATTTCCAATGAAATAATGTAAATCAAAATTATCCATATGTATAAAGTTAAAAATGAGTGCAAATCCAAGGAAAATAAGTTTGATACCTATCTGTTTTCAAAATCAAACATCTTAGACTACTCTGTCAGAAAAAGACAAAAAGAGTGATGAATTTGGAAATGATTCACAGAAATATCTCATAAATTGCTATGTGTTTGGAGAGGGTTGATATAGGAAGAGGTACATTGGAGAAAGAAAGGTAAGGGTCTTAAGGCAACCTCCTTTTGTGACTAGCACTTCTGGGTCCCTTCTTCAATATATTGAATATTCTGAAATATATTTAATATATTGAAATCAAAGTCTAATTTCAAATTATTTTCTTTTCCTTGAGATACCTCATCAGCAGTTATATAAAGCCTATAATTTGAAAGTTACCAAGGCAACCCCGTATTTTAGAACAAATAATAAATGGGTCATGTCTTTGAAAAGAAAATTGGTGTGTGAAATGAAGAGAAAAGTTAAGCTCAGAGAGTATTTCTTTCATATTATCATGAAATTTGAAGTGGCAGACCTGTCATATGAAGCAATTAAAGATAATAATTCCATTTTCTAGAATTTATAAGCATGCTATTTGTATTTTAAAGTCAATTTTAAGCCACATATTACCTGCATAAAAGAACTGCAATTTATAGAATACTATTAAACTGAGTGCCATTTTATTTACAATACATTCCTATAAATTTTTATACCCCTTTAATCTTGCATTATACATGTTAATCCATTTCTAGTACAAATACTAAATGTTTTAGAACAATAGCATGGATATCTCATAATCCATAATTATATCAGAATGATCACTTCATTACATTGTTGCTTTCAGTCAGTGTCTCTCTTTGTACCTCAGGCTGGCCTGGAACTTGTATAGACCAGGTCAGCCTTGAACTCATAGAGATCAGCCTGCCTCTGCCTCCTGAATTATAGGACTAAATGCCTGAGCTGCCAGGTCTGGCTATCTTTTTCTAACTCCATAATAGATGATACATGGAGGAGCTACAGTTTTACATTTAATGCATAACTGTATATGTGCTCAAAAAGTGAAGGAAAATCCAGGTATAGCACATATACCTGCAGTCACAAAACTTGGGAGAATGAGACAGGATTATTACTGTGATTTCAAGCCCAACCTATGCCTGTATAATAGATACTAAGTCAGCCAGGGATACACAGCAAGACCCTGTTTCAAAGTAAGCAATAAATGAATTGGAAGAAAAATAAAGGGAGAGAGAGAGAAAGAGAGAGAGAGAGAGAGAGAGAGAGAGAGAGAGAGAGAGGAAGAAGAAACCAGCATGAGTTCTGAGTTCTGAAAGATAAAAATGTTTGGACAATTTTACAATAAAAATATGGTATGTACTACATATATAAATCTGTATAGAGCTATAATCTAAATTATAAAATAAAGGACTTTGAAAGTAGTACATATTAGTACAGGTAGCTAGTTTAGTATATAAAAAATGATCAGTCCATTGTCACAGCTGAGTTATTGCTAGCAAAAATCTTGCTCTCTGCTTTAAATAAGACACACTATTGCTCTCCCTTGAAAGAGAGTATCTATAAATGGGTTCCCTCACATTTCTTTAAGTACTATTCTTGAGGAAGAGCCTTTATGTCATAAATTTCGCCACTGAAAGCTTGCCCATTCAAAAACTCAAAATACTCTGCCCCAAAACAGAATTTAATCAGCTGTTTATCTCATTCAGGTACTAGAGAAGTATGGAAAAAGAATAGTTTTAGAATGATGAAAATAGGTTACCACGATCTCATATCAAATTTATCATAAATAGTTACACCATGTTGGTAGCTGCACATTTAGTAAAATATAAGGAAAATACATTTTTACCTCAAAAGACTTCATCCCCCAAACCTTTAACCCCAACCTAGTCATGGGCTGTTCTAGTTTTGCTATGATAAACACTACAATTAAAGACAACTTGGAGGAGGAAAGGGCTTTTTTCACACTAAATTACTGAACAAAAAATATACTTACTGAAGTATTTTAATGTACAGTATAAAGTAGGTAAATAAGAATACAATATTTGTATAATTTCTAATAGTAAGCAATATTCAATATCTTTCAGAAATAGTAAAAAGAAATACACAAATATATTATATATACATATATGTATATGCAAGTATATATGCACATGCATGTGTATGTGTATAAGTATATGATATGCATGTATATGATTATGTATGTGTATATATGTATATACCCACCCACACACATAAAAGAAATCCAAGTCTCTGGTCTACTTCAGTTGCTACTTTGAACCAATCAGTGCTTAAGTCTTAGTGGTGGTGAGAATGAAAATCATCTCTTAATATTTTTTCTGCTTTTGTTCATGGATAATTCTAGGTCACCCAAAACAGTGAATGAGAAATTTTTGGAGACATCTCAAGTTCATTTCTCATGCATATTATTGGGTTTGTTTTATTGTGTGCAATAGTGCAGGGTGTTTTTTATTATGTCATTCTTTCTATCAATGCACATAAACGAATTTCAAAAATTTTGACAAGCAGTAAACAAGAACTATTTTTCCAGTTGCTGGAGTTGGAGATACATAAATATAAACAAATAAAGATACAAGAAGCTAAGAATTTGGATGTAACATCTTTGAATGAACCTGGGTATCACAATCTAAAATAAGTTTTTGCTACAGAAGGAAAGCATATTTGGACCCCCATGAATTACAGAGACAAAACTACACTCTGAATCTTGTCTGAACACTCAAAGACACCCTTTACTACCATCAACAAATATTCTAAGATGCCAAATAAAGGAGGCTGGGTTTTGTTTGTTTGTTTGTTTGTTTGTTTGTTTTTAACTCCTTTATTTCGGAGATTCAAGTATATCATGCATCCAGGAAGTAGAAGGCTGTAGCTTGCCAAGCTGTTTTGGAAATTGGTTTAAAAAGTAACCTGTGCCTCTAAATTTACATTGCTCCTCCTAGCAATCAGTTGGTTCCTTCCTGCTCTCCCAGTGACTGAGAAGCTGAGGAAGGAGGTGGAGTGTTGCTGTTGAGAATTACACAGGAGGCTAAATTATACAATCATAAATTGTCAGGTCATATTTGTAGAAGTGTTTTCACCTCAGGTTTCCATAGATATCATTCTCTGGCATTTCCTGGCATGATGGAAGAGGCTGGGAGGGAAGTAGTTCACTAAAGCAACCTTGCATTTCTAGGTGATTTGTTTTATTAGAAGATACTCTGACAAATAATTACCTACTGTTACAAATTGTTAGATTACTGTCAATATTTCTGAGTCAATAGAGGCTTCATGGAGGAAGTAATGGTTCTTCTGAACTTGTGAGAACATCAAAAATTAGCCAAAGACAAGGTTGTAAATGGAATGTTATATGTAGGTAAAATACATGGAAAGGCACAGAATTCTGGGCAAAATACAGTTTTAGAGAGGGAAGAGCAAGTTATGTTTCATAGGTAAAAAAACACATTTAAATCCTGAAGAATTTGATAAAGTATCAGAGATTGGTGGCTTAGAATGGAATGGATTTTCTTCCAATTCTTGAAGCTGCCAGTGTAAAACCAGCTGATCCAGGGCTAGCTTCTCTCCCATTTCTAGCCTAGCTCCTGGTTGTTAGCAGGTAGCAGCTGCACTCTTTATGGTTAGACAGAGCCTCCTCTACCTTTTCTTTATCCAGCTTTCCTGAATGCCTTTGGCACATGATTCCATTTTGAAAGAACAATACTTCTATTGAATTGGTCCCACCATTTTTAATTCGTCTTTACTTGATTCTTTCTGGATATATGCAACTTTCAGAAAAACTCACATGTTAAATGCATTACATGTTCTTTTGGGGGAGGATACTGCTTAACCTATGATAGTAAGATGATATCTAAAATGCAGTGTGCCTGAGAAGGTGGGATGTATAGGGGGAAAATGCACAGGAACATAGACATGGAAACAGAAAGATAGGCTTAGATTATATCAAAAGCATTGAGCTTCTTGTTACTTTCCTAAATACTTCTTAAAAACATAAGATGTATTTTATGAGAGAGCTAAGGATGGTCTTTAAATCACCATTCATCTGGCTACCACAGTATTCTTATTGCTGGGGTTACTGGTATGAAATATCTCACTGGCAGCATGTATATTTTAAATATAAATATCAGTATTCTCTACCTGTTATGAAGGATATGGCTTTTTCTGTTATCATGGACTTGAGTAACGTGGACATAAAACTTGACTCATCAATTTCTAGTGTGTACTGAAGCAAAAAAAAAAAAAACAAAACAAGCTTTTTCTATAGGTAATACTAGAAAAGTTGAGACTTCTAGAAGTAAAGATGTCAAAAAACTAAACTACTCAGAAACCTTAGGTCCTGAAATCTTTGATTTCTTCTTTAATGTCTTTTAAATTAATTATAATAGGAGCTAACAAGACTCATCAGTGGTTAACAGCACTGATGACTCTTCTAGATGACTGGGTTACAATTTCTGTCAAACTTATGCCAGCCTACAACAACCCGGAGTTCCAAAATTCCGATGGTCTCTTGCTAGCTTCCTGGGCACTGGCTAAGGCTACACTAGGCACTGTACATACATTGTGCACAGATATACATGAAGGAAAGCTACCAAAACATAAAAAAATAAAATAATAGTAATAAATGATAAAGTATGTATACACTCAAAGTTTTGCCATTTGGCTTGGCAGTTTACTAGTAGCTAATTGTCACCCAAACCCTGATTTTTCTCTCAGGTCTGCCTATATGCACCTACATTCTATCACAGTCAACCTCAGTTGCTTCTTTCCCATGATTGGCAAAACTGCTTGTATGAACTATTTTAGTCCACATTGAAATCCTTGGGGTATGAAAAAGTCATCTCTCTATCCACACTCTGCACACCCACCACCAGGTGCTGTTTGCTGGTAGTTCTGCAACAGGATATGCTATATGTGACCCCCTACTCTGACCTGGGCTTCTAGACATAGAAAAACCCTTTATGTGCTCAGTAAGCCTTTAGATGAATGTGTGACCTCTTTGGTTTCCTCTTCTTTTTCCTTGGGAAACCTCTCTTGAATTTTAATCCCTTCAAACTCTGGTTACTAATACTTTATGCATGACCCTTTTGAAAGATGGCAGAGGAATGTGAAGATTTGGTTGATTTCTTTTTCTACGCCTATTCACATCTTCAATTAAGTCATGTCAGAGTTGAATATATCATCTTATTCTACCTTTAAAGATAACAGTCATGTTTAATCCTGAATTTGACCACATTACTCTTCTTATTTTCTCTCTTGGACATATTTAAAAGTGGACATTATGTGTTACTTTCTGAAAAAAAAAAAACTTATAAAAGTAACTAATTCTCTAGATGTGATTTTCATCTTAGAGACTGACTACAGAATAGAAGATCAGCATTTGTAGCTCTTTCTGATCTCTGACTGGCTGGTTCAATCCAACTCAAAATTCCCTCCAAGCTAACTGATTGAATCTGGCTTCTCTTGGTTTCTGACTTAATTGCTCTGTTTGGCCTCAAAGGAACTCTGGCAATTTGTTCTAACCCTGGCTCCTTCTTATTCTCTGGCTTCAACCAGTCTCAGCTGACCTGCACTGAACTCACAAATGAACTCAACTCTACTGCACTGACTCAAATGATCTGATTGGAACTGAACTAAACTAGCTGAACTCCATTATATTGCCTGAACTCAAATGAACTGCACTCATTCAATTGCTCTCCATGCCTGACTCTCTCTATGCTGCTCTTAGTAGCCTCTTTTCTTTCTGTTCTCTAGAGATTTGGTATTTTCTATCTCTGTCAAACCTTCCTCTGATTTGTCACTTGGTCTATGCCTCAATTGGATGTCACCTTTAAACATGGCTGTTTCCTTTTACAAATCAACCTTACTTCATTGTTTGGGATTAAAGGTGTGTACTAAGGTTGTGTGTGTACTCTACACAGATCGAGAAGATCTTTGTATGTGATCCCTTGCTAGAGCAGCCACAATTGTTGGATTAAAATTCCTTTACAACTGCCTTTAAATGACTTTAAAATACTCCCATCACTCATTTAGCACTCAACTTTTTCTTTTCTTTATCATTCTACATTTTTTTTTCTCTACCAAGATACAGACACATTAAAGACTGATAAATCCATTATTTCTTTAGGAAATGCATGTTCCTCCTCGATCATACTCCTCCATTACATCTGTACTCTGCCTCCTGGTCTCTCTGAGATCTGTCCAAGCCTCCCACAGTCTAGTCTTTTACAACACTACTTTCAACAAGTGCAACAATGTCACAATACTCATTATCCCCAAATGCACCATTTGCTTATTGCTTCAAGATGCCACCACCCAATCATTGTTTTTCTACTGGCTTTCAGCAGGACAAACTGCACTGACTTATCTGTGCTGGACTGAGACTGTGCTTTGTCTTATCCTCATTATTTCTTCATGCATATAGGTCTATTATGGTCCTATTGTACATTAATTATCTCATAGAATAGTCAACATAATATTAACAAGTTATTTACAGTTAAGGAGCCCTGTGGTCAGAATGGTATTGGTGTGAGTGCTAGGTAGAAACATTGTTGTTTGTTTTTGTTTTTGTTTTTGTTTTTGTTTTTGTTTTTGTTTTGTTTGTTTGTTTGTTTAATTTTTATTGGATATTTTCTTCATTTACATTTCAAATGCTATCCCAAAAGTTCCCTATACCCTCCCCCTGCCCTGCTCCCCTACCCACTCACTCCCACTTCTTGGCCCTGGTGTTCCTTTCCCTGTACTGTGGCATATAAAGTTTGCTAGACTAAGGGGTCTCTCTTCCCAATGATGGCCAACTAGACCATTTTCTGCTACATATGCAGAGAAAAAAAAGAAAGAAAAGAAAAACATTTTGTTATTTTGTAAATGAGCACAATTCCCCTGCTGTCCCAGGCACTAACAGAGTATGAAGAGGAAGGGTTTTTGTTGCTGTTGTTAGTTAGTTTGTTTGTTTGTTTGTTTTGCCAAGCCATTAATTACATTTAAGGATTTATAACAGAAAAAGCAGTTAAATTGATAGCAAGTTTGGAGCTGGGAGATAAATGAGCTGGAGGTTTAAGTCACTCCACTGAGGAAAAGGATTTGTCCCTTTGGCTCACAAATGCAAATTTATATGCAAAACAGCAACAACAAAGCAAGAGAGATAAAAGAGGGGAGACAGAAAGGAAGAGGAAATAAAGGATTCTCATTCCTAGAACACATTTATGGATTCACTTTCAATCAAGAGGATTAGGCCCTTTTTCATATAATTAGTTTCCTTTGTAACAATGTGTTAATCACAAAGAATGATTATTCTGTTAATGCAAGTTAGTACCCAAACTTCCTTTTAAATCACACACACACACACACACACACACACACACACACACACATATATATATATATGATGAGTTTTAGCTTAGCAAAGCATGCATAGCTGGAATCCTATCACTTTGAGGTAAAGTTAGTTACATTAATATTCTAGATCGGTCTGAGCTACATAGGAAACAAAACAAAACAAAACAAAACAACAAAAGGTGTCCCAAACTTCAAGACTGACACTTCTACCATAGGAGAAGATGTGTGCTATGCCCAGAGGGGGAAAAACTGAATTAAAACTCATGGTAAGAGTCATCTGGCACTTTTTAAAGGAGGTCTAATCCTGTGGAAAACTAATTAAAAAAAAAAAAAAAAAAAACAACTAGTCTACAAACTGATGGGCTTTGTTTCATATGAACATGGAGGAATCTCAAAGGTCCTTTTCTGGAATAAGCCTGGGTTGAGCATAGCAATAGAACCACCCTTTCTACAATAGCTGTCACTGTGATAAGACTGTTTTCTCTACAATTTGGATAATTGTAATGTACACTGTTTGCTAATCTCTCAGACACTGTCTTTACAGAAATGCTACTTATTGAACATTCAAAATAAGCTATTTCTTATTCTTTTTATTAAGGCTTTTTACCATATACTGAAAGACCCACAATGTGAGGACTCCCCTTATTCTGACTCAGGAGAGGTGACACCCTAAATCACTCACGAGAAACAGTCTTGATGCAAACAGCAAGAGGATTTTTATTTCAAGAGCTCTTGGACCCAGAGTCATACACCTCACAGGGATAGAGGGCCATGGCACCCTGAGTAGCTGGGAGAGGGGGTATTTAAGGGAAGAAACCCCAAAGAAAGGGGAAGCTGAGTAAACATCATAAGAATGGGGATGATGAATTACAGCTCATCTCTGATGGTGGTTATAGGCTATCTTTGGCAAACGTTCCTGGTCCCTTACACAATGAGTCAGGTGCCTGGGTGAGTCACCCAGTGGTCATCGGCTTCTCAGGCTGAAGGTGAGAGAACAAAGAACTTCATGATGACTTTGCTTCTAGGGGTCTGGGAAACATTGAGCTGGGTTCTTACAATACTACTTTATATCATACACTACTACAAAACATTTAGAACTAAATGGACATCTATATTTCTAACAATTTTGTTCTTTACAAATATGAAGAACCCTGTGAGCTATAATTTTGTTTTTACCTTCATAGTGTAGTTTGTAGTGAGACCATGATTGAAAAACTTAATGCTTGAATACCAAACCTAATTTCTTTTATTGTTTACTAATTTGATCCATTGCTTCTAAATCTATTGTAAATTATAAAATGGATCCTGCTTGTCACTAAAATATAAAAGTATTTATTTTAGTTGACTTAAATTCAGAACATAAATGAGAGTTTAATGCCTAATTTTCAGTGCACACCCATTATTAAATTCCTTTAAGTGATTATTTGCCTGATCAAAGACGAAGACTTTGTAATAATTCAGCAATTAAATTGTAGCTTTCAGAAAAAAAAAGTGTTTTAAAAATATTTTTAGGAACATGGATTAAATAAGATCAGAAATGTAAAGCAGAAGTGAGATTCTTTGGATACTGACTGATTTGCTTGTTTTGGATTTTCTTTCTAAGAAACAGTTTTGACCACATAAAACTGATCACAGGAACAAGTTGTTAGGAGATCACAGCAAATCACACTTATTATTTAATTCTAAGCAGTTCTGATGTTTAAGAAAAAGTTGGTTTTCTAAGGCAAGGATATTTCAATGCTCAGAATATCTTGACCCCTGCGACTATTTCCACATTTCTCACATTGGTCTTCCCACCTCAATAACTTGGATAAACATTTAAGAGATATTTTACCTTTAATCAGTCATATCCAAATGAAAAAGGAAAGTCTTCAATTCTTTCAATATGTCATGTACTTGCTTTTGTTATAATTGTATTTTATTATTGAGAAAACCAGGCAATAATTGAGTATTTGGGAATGGTCAAGGCACAAAGGCATATACTTTACAATTTGCTTCAATAAAGTACTTGTGCATTTTGAGCAACCACTTTACTTCCAGGAAACACATCTAGAAAGGAAATAACACACAGCATGTGATATTTTAATTAAAATGTTAAATGCCAACTAGATGACTAGTATTTGCAAACCTATCACTATGGGAAAAATTAATATTACAAAATATAATATATAGAAAATTATGTTTGTGGAAGAAGGACCATTAATATAGTTGAGAACTCATTATAATGTGATGTATATTTTTTCTTTCTTTTAAAGGTTTTCTACTGTCCCCTGGCCCTTTTCATACCACCTTCAGTGTTTGCTGTTCATAATCAATTCAATCTCCTCTACCAATTTTGGATCCACACGGAGGTAAGTATGAGTGAGTGTATATATGTGTGTGTGTGTGGTAAACATTTTATACCAAAACAGCCTCAAGCAATGTCCTAGAAATGACTTGGAGTTGATTTATTGTGTAAGAAAACTCTTAGTTGCCTTTTTTAAGGAGAAACATCTGTTCATTTTTATTCCTTTTATTCTTAATATATATATTGCAAAGTTTATAAGATGCAATGAAGTCAGTTGGTCCCAATTAAATAAAACAATTTTTGAACTATTAAGTACCAAAACATTTTAATACTATATTTGCTACAATATCTCCCTGTATTACAGTTCATTAAACATTACTAAAAAAGAGATGTTGAAATCTAATTCAATTTAAAGATAGAAGTGTGTGTGTGTGTGTGTGTGTGTGTGTGTGTGTGTGTGTGCGTATGAGTGTGTGTGTGTGAAGATTATTAGAAAAGATGTTTAACATTTTTCAGAAATTAAGAAAAAATGTTGATACTTACCTGACTTTAATTAGAATGTTTGTGTTTTGTTTCAATTTCTTCAATATATTGTTATGGTCTTATTTTGTTATCTCTGGAAAACTGAATATAGAACTTCTCAGGCCTTCTAGAGATTTTCAGATGTTCAGGCTTGGATATTTATACTAAGAAACCACTTGGTTTATGAACTATTTGTCTTCATTTTATTGTTAAATATAGAAATATCACAGACATCCAAAAAATTGCTACACACATAGAAGAAATCTTATAAGCATTTGTATTTACTGGCATCTTTATGAAGTTCTCAGAGTGAGCACTTGGATAGGTGGTGCAATGCTGCGCAATAGTATCAATAGGCACAAGCTGCACCAGATGCCAAATCTTGACCCACAGAAACATCATATTATCTGCAGTATTTCATACTGACAACATTCTTGGGATAGAGACACTGCTACCTTGACTTTGGACATTATATGTATTATTTGGCGATCTGTCATGAAATACTATTTGTTTTATGATACTTGACATACATCAAACAGCTCATATTATAACCATCTGAAAGGGTTGAGGCCAGTTCTAGCTCTAGAGGTCAAAGAGCAAATTTGTTTAAATCAGGAAAGGGAAGTGTTCTGCTGATTTATGTGGAGGGGTTAAAGGAGAATAGCATTTTTACAGGGTCTCTGCCCAAGGTCATGCCTTGTGTCAGGTCAGGCATTAGTTAGGACAACAATCATGCCTAAGGAACTTCTGCCTTTTCCTGTCTCACCAAGAAATCCTTGAACAAAGGTTCATGTGCCATCTCAGAAGAAAAGTGAGACAAAAAAACAGAGGGGAATTATTTCATTTCGAGATCAGTTCTGCCATCTGCTTGCCTTTCCAGTTGAGTAGCAGTCTGTTACACCTGTTGTACTTCATATTTTTAAAGGAACTTTAATAACAAATATAGTAACCTTGCATGAATTGGATGAGAGGCAAGCCCCCATTTTATTAACTTACTGTTTGAATTTTGGAATTTATTAGTTGTATTATAAGTTATGAATTTATTTTTGAAATTTCTGTATCTGTGAAATTACAGAATGCATACTTTCATTTGTTTACAATAGAATTATTCTGAAGGAAACTCAAAAGGCTGCTGGTGGTGATGGTTTCTAGAGAGAAAGAAATTAAATAGATAACTGGTAGGGGAAGATCTAATTTTCTTTCTAGTATTTACATATTTATGTATTTAATTTTATGTGTATGTATGTGCATGAGTATAGGTATGTAGTCCTCTGCAAAATAATGAGTAATCTTAGTCACTGGATGATCTTTGTATCTCCCACAGAGACTTAATATAAAAGAATATATTTTCTTTTTAAAATTTTTATTAGTTATTTTATTTATTTACACGTCAAATGTTATCCCCCTTCCTGGTTTCCCTTCAAAGAACCCCAATCCCATCCCCTTCTCAACCCTGCTTTTATGAAGGTACTCCCCCCACCCTTACCCCTGCCTTACTGCCCTAGCATTCCCCTACACTGGTGCTTTGACCCTTCACAGGTCAAGGGCCTTCCCTTCTACTGTTGTCAGATAAAGCTGTCCTCTGCTATATATGTAGCTGGAGCCATGGGTCCTTCCATGTGTATTCCATGTGGTTTAGTCTATGGGAGTTCTGAGGGGTCTGGATGGTTGATATTGTTGTTCTTCCTATGGGGTTGCAAACTCTTTAACCTCCTTCAGTCCTTCCTCTAACTCCTCCATTGGGGTTCCTGTGCTCAGTCTGGTGGTTGGCTGCAAGCATCCTCATCTGTATTGGTAAGGCTCTTGCAGAGCCTCTCAGGATACAGCTATATCAGGCTCATGTCAGCTATATAATGCCAAGCACTTCTTGGCATCAGCAATAGTGTCATTGTTTAGTGACTGTATATGGAATGGGTGCCGAGGTAGCCTTTCCTTCTGTCTCTGCTCTACTCTTTGTGCCTGTATTTCCTTCAGACAGCAGCAATTCTGGGTTAAGACCTAGTACCAATACTCTTCAAACTATTCCACAAAATAGAAACAGAAGGAAAACTACCTAACTCATTCTATGAAGCCATAGTTAAGCTGATACCAACACCACACAAAAAAGAGAACTTCAGACCAATTTACTTATGAATATTGATGCAAAAATACTCAATAAAATTCTCACAAATCAAATCAAAGAACACATTAAAAACAACCATTCATCATGATTAAATAGGCTTTATCCCATGGCTGCAGGGATGGTTCAATATATGGAAATCCATCAATATAATTCACTATGTAAACAAACTCAAAGGGGAAAAAAAAAAAAAACCACATGATCATCTCATTAGATACTGAGAAAGCATTTGACAAAACCCAACACCTCTTCATGTTAAAAGTCTTGGAAAGATAAGGAATTCATGGCCCACACCTCAAGAACATATTTTCACCATGTGCTTTTCCTATTTTGTCAACTAGAATTTAACATAGCCTGAATCCTCAAGCCTGATCATTTAGGTTTGATCACTGTCTTAGTCAGGGTTTCTATTCTTGCACAAACATCATGACCTAGAAGCAAGTTGGGGAGGAAAGGGTTTATTCGGCTTACACTTCCACATTGCTGTTCATCACCAAAGGAAGTCAGAACTGGAACTCAAGCAGGTCAAGAATCAGGAGCTGATACAGAGGCCATGGAGGGATGTTAGTTACTGGCTTCCTGCCCATGGCTTACACAGCTTTCTTGAACCCAGGACTTGGAAGGCACCACCCACTATGGACCCTCCCACCCTTGATCACTAATTGAGAAAATGCCTTACAGCTGGATCTCCTTTCTGTGTGATAACTCCAGCTTATGTCAAGTTGACACACAAAAGCAGCCAGTACAATCACCAAGACTCTCATTGTAGAAGGAGAGAACTTACTCAAGCAAGTTGTCTTCCGACCTCGACATGAGCTCTGGGACACACACAGACACAGACACAGACACAGACACACACACACACACACACACACACACACACACACAATCACGAAAATATCTAATTAAGTGTTTTTAAATGTTACCACACACAGTAAAGGTATAACCTTAATACGTCTATCAAACTGCACATTATGACTAAAATTCTGTTAGCCCTCAAAGCTTCTTATACACTCTAATGTCCAGCATCATGGAAGTGACTCTATTAAAAGACCTTGTATGAGCTGCAGGCATTCCTGTATTGCCCACATGGCTTGGTGCATTCACAAACAGAAGTTTTCTTCTCTACTATCCCTAAAGTGTGGATCTTACAGAAGGACAAGTTAAAGAGACACTGATTTTCTTTTTTTTTTTGAAAGGGAAACATTTGGCTTCTTTCAAGTCATTACATCTGACAATGTGAGAAAAGAATAAAGAACACAAAACATTTGATAGAACATATATAAACCAAGGATTAAGTCATAGACATACAATATTTTTACTGTGAATTCTCTTACCAAAGAAACAGAAGTATCTTAGTCCTATTTTTTTTGAAAGTTACAAAACTTGGGCTTGCTTTGACACTCTGTTGTGTGTGTGTGTGTGTGTGTGTGTGTGTGTGTGTGCATGTGTGTCTTGAGGTGGAAGGGACTAGGTCTTTCTACATAACCTTGGTTTTCCTGTAATTCACAATGTAAACCAGTGTGGATTATAACTCACAGAGATCCTCCTGCCACTGCTCCCAGAGTGCTAGGATTAAGGGTACACACACAACACTAAGCTGTTGCTGAGTTTTTAATGTCTAATGATTTGTTTACTTTTCATGGATCTCAGTTCTTGGCAACACAAAATTGGTGTGCTTTTTTTCTGCAAATGCATGAATATAAAACAGGCACATTTTTATATAGGCATCATTCATAGCTATAAATTTCCTTTCCTTATGCATCAGTGGTATTGGGTTTTAGCTTCTCCAGCATGAGATAGTGTTAATAACCTGGATTAATATAGATTATCTCATAATCTGTTACCATGCTTGAAAAGAGGAAAGCTATACAGGGTTAATTTAATGCTTTGATGTTGAAGTTTGGAATCATGATTCAAAGAGCTTTGTAATATTAGACTGAAACCTTTGAGGAATTTAATTCACTTGGCTTCTTTGGCTCAGGTTTTTGATATTTTGTCATTTGTGTGTCTTTTAGTCTTTCCCTATCATAAACCCTGAAACATGTTCTGGCTAGATTTCCTTTGGAAGTTTCAGAGGTTTAATCTTTACATTTCAGTTTATATTAAGTTTAAATATGTATCACTTAGGCATATGGCATGTGATTTAGATCAAGATCCATTGCTCTTTGTAGTGAATCCCGTGCCTTATAAAAAACATATACTCACTCCAACAGTTTTATCTATTGAATGGTCTTCACTTTATTAAAAAGAAGTGGATTATCTATGAGACTTCTGTTTTCACAAACTCTCTCATTGTTTACTTATATTCCTTCACATAATTATTTCACCTTAGTTATTACTGTAATTTGTAGCAAGAGTTTTGGTGTAGTTTGTGAAATTTGTTTAAAATTCTCTATTAGATTATTTTCAGGAACAATGTAGAAGAAAACTTTAGTTGTATTTGATTATGTTTTTCTTGACATCACTTTGGTAAGAAGCTACAGTGGACTGTATGAGCTAGAACAAGTTACAGCCTATGCCTCTTGGAAGCTCTGTTTCTCTGTGTAACTCTCCTTCTCTTGCCCCTTTTCTGTCATTGATAATTTTTCTTGTTATGATTTAAAAAAATTATGTCATATATGTGCATTCATGCTTCTCTGCATGGGCACCATATGTGCCTATGCACCCCTGGAGGTGAGAATGTGCTTAGCTCCCTGGAACTGGAGTTGCAGTCAGTTGTCTGCCACCCAATGTGTAAGTCATTTGCAAGAATAGGAGGTACTCTTAATTTGAGAGCCACTCTCCATCCATGTTTTTTCCCTGAATTTACATTAATGTAATATGTCAATAACATCACAATTATCTAAGACTCTCTCAGGAACTGCTTTTGCCAAAAGGCTCTAGTCTTTAAGCATATCTTCAAATAACTAACATCAGCATAAAAGGATATTTATGCCTATGACTTCCTATGCCTTTTAGATTCCTGATTGCCTCTGTGTATTAATCAACCCCAAGTCTCTAAAATTTGGTAATACATAATCTATCTCATTTCTCAAGGCTGAAAGCACAAAGGTAAGAGTAAATAGAGCGTTTTTTTTTTCTCAGACTCTTAAGATGCCATGTTCTGCAGCCTTGGGGAAGCACTTTAAAGTCTCAACTCTGTTCTAAACACAACTTCACAGAGGGTTCTAGGAAAAATATAGTTTCTCAGACACATCCCCCAGGTTGAACCCTTAAACTGGGGCCAAGAGTAACAATTATCTGATGAGAAGCAGATGGTCCCAGGAGAATATGTAGAGTATTTGAGGCTATACTGCAACATCAGAATTGATGCAATGATTAGCCATACTGTTGGTATTTAATTGTGCATACCCTTGGCTTCCAACACAATTCTTCCTCTATGCATGTAAGGTTCTTCTCAGACATGCAAGATAGACAATAATGTGTAATTCCTGTAGTTTCCAAATAAATATTAAAATCCTTACTGATCTTTTCAGCATTATTTTTATTTGCTGACTTTGCAGAAGGAAGCAAGTGTCTGCTGATATGTTTTAATCCCCAAATTTTCATTCTGGCCTAAGACTCTGGTTATAATTCTATTTATAGCCTCTCTATCTTTTGAAAAGTGTGCTTAAGTTTCTTAATTATAATAGAAAATTTTATATATTATTGTAACTTTTATGTTGTATATCTCATCAGTATCTTAACATTTTACCCAAGAGTATAGTACCCCTCTATTTAAGAGTATATAGTAGTATATAGTATATACTATATAGTATATAGTACAATAGCCATAGGCCTCATTCAGACAATCTGGAATCTGTGGTCAGGTTGTATGATATGAGAGAAAGTTCTATTTTCAATAATAATGAAAAGATTAACTATGTTACTTCTAATTATGTATATGTATTTTGTGGGGCGATGGATACATGTAAGTGAGAAGCATGCCAGGGGAGTCCAGAACACTGGATTCTCTAAAGCTGGAGTTACAGGTGATTGTGAGGTCCTCTACAAGAGGAGTGTATGTTCTTAATCACTGAGCATCTTCCCAGACCATGGCTCTTTTCTTTTAAGTATTAACTATGAAGAGCACTTTACAATTGATTTATGCTGAATCTCACATTTGGGTCATGTTAAAATCTACTTTTATATGCTCTTTATTTTGTTTTACTTTGCCTACCCACTCCACCAACACTATGAGAATCACATTTCACACTGTCTTCTTTGTTGGTTCCCAATGATTCATTTGTATTATATGCTGATCCTTATGGAATACATTATAACTATTAAAAGCTGTATTACAATATTCTATTTCAATTTCGTTTTGGAAGTAAGAAAGGATTGTGTAATTTTCAGTAACTAACTTCTACTTTGTCTGTTCTTGTGACGATATCTATAGCATTAAGGTACATTTTTTTACCCTTAGTGATTTTACTCTTAGATGAAGCCTGCCTTTGTTGTTGTTGGATTATTTACTTAACAGAACTCTAAATTCTTCATCAGTAGCACTAGACAATGAATGAAATCATTGCCCAGAAATTGTCTTGTTTTTTCTATTTTAATGAGCTGTCCATTGGTGAGACTGGTGCATTGAAGTCTCCCAATATTATTACGTGAAGGCCAATGTGTTTTTTGAGCTTTAGTAAAGTTTCTTTTATGGATGTGTGTAGGGTTGTGAGCTGTGCACAGGCAGCCTGGTCCCTGGTCAAGTGCAGGCCTTGAACCCCTGAGACCCGGCATGTGACTATCGCCTGCATGGGACAGCAGTTATTTGGCAACATCCTTTGGGCCCCTGGCTCCTGTTGCAGCTATAGCCTTCCTCAGACCACCCCCACCCCTGCAGAGAGGTGTGTGGCTATCAGTCACATAGGGCAATGCCCTAAGCTTCTGGTATTATGTCTGGACCCCACGCACACAGTGACCTGGCAACAGCCAGGTAGGCCTGGCCCACTATAAAAGGGGATGTTTGTTCCTCCTCCCTCTCTTACCCTCTTGCTCTTATTCTCATACCTTTGCCTCTCACTCCCTTGTTCCCTTTCTCTCCCCATTTCCCCCTTCCCCCCTCCAATTGGCAATGGCTGGCCTCTACTTTTCTTCTCTCCCTCTCTCTGCCTTTCTACAATAATGCTTTAACACCATGGTGTACCTCTTATCATTGGGATCCCCCATGCTGGAGCAACGGAGCAATGGAGTAGGTATCCCTCTAAAGACCTGCTCATCTAACCTCCTGCCAGAAGCCTCTTTGCATTCCCAGACATGTTTTCCACCAAGTCAGGCTGCCCAACTGAGCAAGCCAGACACTCTCCTCTCTGAGGGAACCCCACTAGTGTTCTCTCCTCCTGTCCTTTTCCCTTCAGCCAGGCCTGCGGGCCCCCACTCCATTCTCAGCTCTTCCATGGCATGGGGCAATTCCCAGCAGGTCCTCGGGGACCTCAGAGTGTGCTTCCCTACCCCAGGAGGGGGCTCCTAAGGCTTCTCACAGCCCCAGCTCAACTGCTTAGGGTGTACAGTCAAAAATCCCTTGTCCCTCCTCACCCAGAGCCCTGAGAGGACCCCATTTAACCCACAAATATGGGTGTCTTTGTATTTGGGTCAAAGATGCTCCGGATGGCAACTTCGTCTTGGTGGATTTTTCCTTTGGTGAATATGAAGTGTCCTTCCTCATCTTGTTGATAACTTTTGGTTGAAAAATTATTTTATTGGATATTAGGATGGAAACTCCAGCTTGTTTCTTGGGATCATTTGCTTGGAAAACTTTTTTCCAGCCTTTTATCCTGAGGTAGTGTCTGTCTTTGTGACTGAGGTGTATTTCTTGTATGCAGCAAAATGCTGGATCCTGTTTATGTATCTAGTCTATTAGTCTGTGTCTTTTTACTGGGGAATTGAGTCCATTGATGTTGAGAGACGCTAAATAAAGAAGATAGTTCCTGTTATTTTTGTTGCTGAAGGTGTTATTGTGTGATTATGATCCTGTTCTTTTGGGTTTGATGTGAACTGTTTATTTTCTTGTGTTTTCTTAGATGGGGTCACCCTCCTTGTTTTGGAAATTTCATTCCATTATCCTCTATAGGGCTGGAGCAAACAGATATTAAGTTTAGTTTTGTCATAGAATATGTTGGATTCTCCATCTATGATGATTGAGACTTTTGATAGTTATAGTATCTTGGGTTGGCATTTGGGTTTGGATGACATCTGTCCAGGATATTCTGACCTTTAGAGTCTCTGTTGAGAAGTGTGCTGTAATTCTGATTCTTATATCTTTCTTGGCTTTTTCCTTTAGAGCTTTTAGTATTATTTCTTTGTTTTATGCATTTAGTATTTTGGTTATTATGTCACCAGAGGATTTTTCTTTTCTGGTGCAATCTATTTGGTTTTCTGTAGGCTTCTTGTACGTTTATGGGCATCTCTTTTTAGTTTAGGGAAGTTTTCTCTCAATGATTTTGTTGAAAATGGTTTTGAGCCCTTTGAGCTGGGATTCTCCACCTTCTTTTTTAATATTATTTTCAGGTTTGATCTTTACATTGTGCCCTGAATTTCCTGGATGTTTTGGATTAGGAGGTTTTTGTGCTGTACTGGCTAGTTTTGTGTCAACTTGACACAGCTGGAGTTATCACAGAGAAAGGAGCTTCAGTTGGCGAAGTATATCCATGAGATCAAGCTGTGGGGTATTTTCTCAATTAGTGATCAAGGGGGAAAGGCTCCTTGTGGGTAGGACCATCTCTTGGTTTGCAATCTTGGGTTCTATAAGAGAGCAGGCTGAGCAAGCCAGGAAAAGCAAGCCAGTAAGGAACATCCCTCCATGGCTTCGCCATCAGCTCCTGCTTCCTGACCTACTTGAGTTCCAGTCCTGATTTCCTTGGTGATGAACAGCTATATGGAAATGTAAGTCAAATAAACCCTTTCCTCCCCAACTTGCTTCTTGGTCATGATGTTTATGCAGGAATAGAAACTCTGACTAAGACATGTGCTTTGTGTTTTTTTTGACTAATATATCAATATTTTTTTTTGATAATCTTCTATACCTGGGATTTTGTCTTCTATCTTTTGTATTCTGTTGATGATGCCTAGATCTACAACTCCTTATCTCTTTCCTAAGTTGTCTAACTCCAGAGTTGTCTCCATTTGTGTTGTCTTTATTGTTTCAATCTCCAGTTTTAGTAAGTCCTGTGTCAGCTGGCCTATGTGAGTGCCCCAAGTGGAATGGATATTTGGAGGAAAGTTGCACCTGTGACCTCAGTCACTGCAGATATCCTGATAAGCAGGCAGGCTGCAGCATTTGGCTCTTATTTCTCTTTCAACCATGCTTACAGCTCATCCTCTGAAGTAGGTTCATGATCTATTAACACAGCACTTGGTTTGGCTTTGACTTCATGTTTTGCCTAATAGCACACATTCTAACTATAGTTGTAACTGAGTCTGTAAGTCCATAAGCCCACTACTTTTATTACCCAGTATCACAAAATGAAATCAGGAAACAGAAATTCTAAGGGTTCAGAATCATTCATGGTTTGGCAAAATTATGTGTGTGTTTATTGTTCTATATTTTTCCCACAATGATTATGACAGTACCACAATTTGTGAACAGTCATAGACAAAGTCTAGAACATATATAAACTTTGAGGTCAGACATGTGAATATATACTTTACTGGGAACACCAGGACTTGACCTCAGGTTTCTTCATTCTATCTGTTTTGTAAAAGAGACACTTTTTAAAAAATTCAAATCAAGCAATACTAAGTGGAGTCTTAAAGTTTAAGATTTCACTTTTGAAGTGAAAGGAATCTTAAGAGTTTTGTTTTTATTTTTTGGCAACTTTATACTTGTGAATAATACATTTTAATTTTATGTACACCACCTTCTAGAGACCCTATAAAAGATAAGATTCCCACCCATTCCAGTGGTTATCAGGATGGTTATTTCTCTCTGCTTATTACTGTTGTAGAGATGAAGAATTTTATATTTTTGGAAATTAGTTTCAAGTTCCAACTCCTGCATGTCTGGTAAATATACCACATAAGTCTTTACTGAAAAACATAAATGAAGACCTACAGTATTTTTATGGGCCTCTTGACTGTGAGTCTTAGACTTTTCTGCCTGTTTTCATGATTCTTTATCTCCTGTTTGGGTTCTACATGCATCTTCAATAGGATAGTTTCTGGTTTATTTTATATTTTATTTTGTGATGTTTGGTTGTTAGCTCTTAGAAGCCAGTTTATTTCAAATGATAGATAGAAAGAGAATGGATCCAGAGGGGAGGGAAGAAGAGAAAGTAGGAGGCTTGGGGAGAAGTAAATCTATAAAGAGAATGTATTATATGGCTATGCCAGTGTCTGGCAAATACAGAAGGGGATGCTCATAGTCATCTATAGGATGGAACACAGGGCCCCCAATGGAGGAGATAGAGAAAGTACCCAAGGANAAATGATAGATAGAAAGAGAATGGATCCAGAGGGGAGGGAAGAAGAGAAAGTAGGAGGCTTGGGGAGAAGTAAATCTATAAAGAGAATGTATTATATGGCTATGCCAGTGTCTGGCAAATACAGAAGGGGATGCTCATAGTCATCTATAGGATGGAACACAGGGCCCCCAATGGAGGAGATAGAGAAAGTACCCAAGGATCTGAAGGGGTATAAAACCCTTTCGGTGGAACAACAATATGAACTAACCAGTACTCCCAGAGCTCATGTTCCTAGATGTGAACTAGATGTCCCTAGATCATTGGGAAGAGAGACCCCTTGGTCTTACAAACTTTATATGCCCAAGTACAGGGGAGCACCAGGGTCAATAAGTGGCAGTGGGCAGGTAGGTGAGCAGGTTGTGCGGGAGGGTATAGGGAACGTTAGGGATAGCATTTGAAATGTAAATAAATAAAATATCTAATTAAAAAAAAGAAGAAAAACAATGTCTTATATGAGAAAAGAACCTATTTTCAATTAAAAAAAAGGATCAAAAGGATGCTCTTTTGATAGCTGATAGGGATAGGTAAATATCCCTCATTAGATATTTTCTTTCTAATCAGAGTTTCAATAGAAGGTCATGACTATGATGTTATTGTGTATTCTATGTCCATGAAATACAAAGACAAACCTTTAGTTACCAAGTAGCCACAGTATTATGAACACAATTTCTAAAATCAGCATTTTCTTCATGCTGAATCAATTGTCCTAATGCAGGATACAAATACTAGGAAAATTAAAATGGCATGAGAAAAAAAAATATCCTCACCCTGGAGCATGGTTTGTTGGATACAAATCAATAAGTATGAATAATTAACATTTGTTATGAAATTTACTTCTAGAGACACAACATTTCTATCAAACAAGAATGTTAAAATAGCAATGAATTATGATTAAGACATAATTCTATGTAGACTTCAATATGGGCTTTTCTTCTGGCCCAGCTGTAAGGCTGCTATTAGGTAGGACTCTTGAATGAGGCCACTCTGTTTCAAACTGTGAGCAATAGATTTACCACATCCTACTGTAATCTGATTTAGAACATTGCTTAAGCTACTATAATCCCTTTTTTCCAAATAAAGGAGGAAAACCAAAAAGGTTTCTTAGACATCTCTTTGATTCTAGCTGATAATGGTGTTTAACAGACACTTCAGGGATTCCAGCATTTTTTGATTAGATCAAATAATTTAACAGAGATGCATTATAGTAGCAATAAGCTGAGAGACTATAATAATAAAAAATATATTGCCAAGAGAAAAACCAGGTCAAAGTAAGGAAATAAAGTTTAGTAAAACAATTTGGGGATTTTATTTCTAATTCTCTGTTTTTATAGTTCATTTGCTTCATAAAATCTTTTTCATACATGCTCTGTTACATGTAAATAAACAGAGAATTTATTCAATTCTCTTCTTGTTACCATCTTGAATCCCCACCCAGAAGTGTGGTTTTAGTGTTCTAAAAAGTCATTAGAGTATATCTGCATCCAGACCAGTGTCTAGTTGTCTTGCTTTTTGCTAGAGCTACTCATATACTTATGTTCTAAGGCTTCGGTCAGGAGGTTTCTAAACTCACTGTTCACATCTTTCCTGGTACATGCTGAGAAACACACATCTACATTTGCATGTGAGCTACCAATTCTCTGTCTATGTACCGCTCATTCTACTAAGCTCTTACCTAAATCTGTGTGTGAAAATTACCTCCTAATAAATCCCACCTCTGCTTTCAAATGGCATGTTCTGAAATTCTTTCCTGGAGAGGAATTAAGAATCCTGGCTTCATCTCTGTAAAAGCTTTCTATGAAGAACTTCTCAGATTGCTGCAGGCAGCACTGCAGAATTGTTATGGGGAATTTAGGGTTTTTACTTTACGTTGTCAGTCTTATTAATAAAACCACATAAGAAAGAATTGAGAACACATCTTGGGGACAATTTAATCAGTTAACACAAAGCAATTCAAAACAAAACAAAAACAAACAAATAAACAACATCAACAACAAACCCGAGGAGAGACAAGTTTTACAATTTGAGAGCTGCCCAGAGGAAAGAGGATTTGAAGAAGAAAATCATGCATGTTTTTAGTTAGGCATAAGGATTTAACAAGCAGGCAACCACATGACACACAAATAAGCATATGGTAAATTGGGTAGGTGTCCTGGCTGTAGAGAAAGAGTGAAAAAGCCCCCAAAGCCTAACGAAGTAAGGAAAACATGTTTAAAAAAGAGCATAAGAAAAGGAGAAAAGGAAGAGTTATGATGCCTTTTTTTTGTTTTGTTTTAGGTGTCTGACAGATTTATAATTCTGCAAGACTGGGGCTCTGTATGAGAATGCATAGGCAGGAAATGAGGGTGGGTGGGTGGGGTTTCTTCTGAGATGGAACAAAGTACATCACTTCATTGAGAGATAATTGCTCCTCCTCTCTCTTAAGTATAACGTAAGGGGATACCTAACTTTAAATGTGAGGTAGAACAAGTGTCTATTACTAAGGTCAAGGGGTAATCCATTTCTGTTCCATCAAACAGATATTTTTCTTTTATTCTACTCAAGTAAAGGTAAATGGGTCTTAATGGTTCCTCATTCAATAAATAAATAAATAAATAGGCATATTAGGAGTTTACAGTGTACAAGATTCTGCACTTCTGAGTGGCAGTCCCTTAACTAGGTGACTGATCTGCCCTACTGACTGTTGACATCTACCATTGCCTTGACCAGAAGGAAATAAGATGATTTTTTCAAATCACTTTTTTTCGTTATTTTTTGATCTTTTTTACAGTCCAGTCTTTACCCCCTACCAGTTTGCCCTCTCACTGTTCTTCATCCCTTAACTCCTAGCCTCCCCCCAAGTTTCCAAGAGTATGTCCCCACTACCCTACCCCTACTCCTACCCCATCCATACTCTCCACTCCCTGGGGCAAGTCTCTTGAAGATTAGGTGAAACTTCTCTGAGTCCAAACATGGCAGTCCTCTGCAGTATATGTGTTTGGGGCCTCATATCAGCTGGTATATGAGCCTGGTTGGTGACTCATTGTCTAAGCAATTTCCAGGAGTACAGGTTAGTTGAAACTGCTGGTCTTTCTATAGGGTCACCCTCCTCCTCAGCTTAGATCTATTTCCAATTTTCTAGGAACCTCCAGATTGATTTCCAGAGTGGTCATACCAGTTTGCAATCCCACCAGCAATGGAGGAGTATTCTTTCTTCACTCCCTTGCCAACATGTGCTGTCACCTGAGGCTTTGATCTTAGCAATTCTGATTGGTGTTAGGTAGAATCTCAGTGTTGTTTTGATTTGCATTTCCCTGGTGACTAGGAACTTTGAACATTTCTTAAATACCTGCCAGTCATTCAAGATTCCTCTGTTGTGAATTCTCTGTTTAGTTTTGATTGGTTGTTTGGCTTATACATGGCTAGCTTCTTGGGTTCTTTATAGTATTCCTTTATACAAATCATAAACAGGCAGAGAAAGAATTTAAAGAGAAGATACACATCACAATAATCACAAATAATATAAAATATCTTGGGGTAACTTTAATCAAACAACTGAAAGATCTTTATGACAATAACTTTAAATCTCTCAAGAAATAAATCAAAGATCTCAGACAATAGAGAGATCTCCTATGCTCATGGACTTGCAAAATTAACATAGTAAAAATGGCCATCCTACCAAAATCAATCTATAGATTCCACACAATTCCAATCAAATTCCCTACCCAATTCTCCAAAACATTGAAAGAATAATTCTCAAATTCATCTGGAAAAGAAAAAAACAAAACAAAACAAAACAGAATAGCAAAAACAATTTTTAACAATAAAAGAATTTCTGGGGAAATTCTATCACTTTCTATCACTATCCCTGATCTCAAACGATACTATAGAGCAATAGTGATAAAAATTGCATGGTGACTCTCTCCTTCTCTCTGCCTTTCCATGCCTCTGCTACCCTCTTAACTCCTCTCCCCATGCCCTGAATAAACTCTATTCTATACAAAAAAAGGAGAAGAAGAAAAGAAAAAAAAAGAAAAAGAAAAAGAAAGAGAAAAAAACAAAAGTGCATGATATTGGTACAGAGACAAACATGTTGATCGATAGAATAGAATTGAAGACCCTGAAATAAAATCACACACTTACAAATACTTGATCTTTGACAAAGAAGCCA
>LR750985.1:129245-149455 GCA_902729485.2 Mus minutoides
GAATCTCAGGGTTGTTTTGATCTGCATTTCCCTGATGATTAAGGATGTTGAGCATTTTTTCAAGTACTTCTCAGCCATTCGATATTCCTCAGTTGAGAATTCTTTGTTTAACTCTGTGCCCCACTTTTTAATGGGGATATTTGATTTTCTGGTGTCCACCTTCTTGAGTTCTTTATATATATTGGATATCAGTCCCCTAACTCTTAAAAAGACATGTTTCAGTTAAAATAGAAAGGACATTAGTTATGATTGATTTTCTTGTAACCTTGCCTATATAGAATGTATGACTTTAAAATACAAGAAAGGATGGAGTTTTTAAGAGGGCTTGATTTTAGAAAGAAAACTATGTGAATGGACATGACAGGAAAAAAGAATTTAATAAATATTAGTGTTGGTAAGTTCTAATCTACCGATTGCAAGTATATTTTATAATATTTGACTTTAAACATGCTCTTTCTTCTCTCTCTCTCTCTCTCTCTCTCTCTCTCTCTCTCTCTCTCTCACACACACACACACACACACACACACACACACACAGTCAACCATACAACACAGGGGCATTTTACTTTAAACAGGTTAGTGTATATAAATATTTTTAATAAACACATCAATAATGAATAAGTGTAAGGAGATTTAACATTTGAGAAAATAACCCAAGTTGGAGACTCATTGTGGTTTGTTCATTTAAAAATATAATTATGTTGACACAATCGTCAAAATGAAATGCCAGAGGAGGCCATCGGATCCCCTGATACCAGAGTTGCAGATGGTTGTGTGCTGTTGGATGGTGGTTGAAACAGAGCCCGGGTCCTCTGGAAGAGTAGGAGGTACATTTAATATCTCTTTAGTTCCTCGAGTAGACTTCTCATATAGACTACTGAATTTATCAGTATGTATGTATTTATTTATTTAATGTATATGAGTACATTGTCTCTTTCTTAAAACACATCAGAAGAGAGCATCATATCCCATTACTGATGGTTGTAAACCATCATGTAGAAGCTGCGAATTGAACTCAGGACCTCTGGAAGAGCAGTCAGTACTTTTAAGTGTGGAGCCATTTCTCTAGCCCTGAATGTATCAGTTTTTAAAGCATTTTCTTTTAGAGTCTTATCATACTACTTATAAAGAGTGTGACTTTTTTTGGGTCACTGTTAGTTAAGAATGGACTTTAATAGTTTAATGTGGTTATGCCTATGAATGTGGCTAGTTTTCCTTTGGTGTTGAGTAGCTTTTAAAAATAAGTCTCTGGTTAAAAAAAAAAAAAGAATTTAAGATATAGAGCAAGTGGGTGGGGGATATATGGGAGGAGTTGAGGGAGAAGAGGGGATGAAAAAAATATTGTAATTATTTTCAATTTCAAAAAATAAGTATTAAAAAGTAAGTCACTGGGAATCCATTTCTCCTCGAAGAGACATGTTTAGCATTTCCTTTTGTTTACTTTTAAGTCATTTAAAAATGTAAGTTAAAACAAATTTTAAAACCTGCTCACTTTATGCTACCATTGTCTTATTGTTCAAGACTCTTATAATCAGAAGTGACAAGAATGAGCCTCCCAGATAATTTATTTTAAGTCCAGTCTTTTAAAATTTGTTTACAATCTAAACATAGTTAATACCAGTCTTTGTTCAAACCATGCCTTAAACTCTTTAACCCTATGCTGTGGATCTATCAGAAATATACTCCCTATGAAGCACTTTGTGATCCCAACAGTCTTGATTCCTAATGATTGTTTTATTTCCAAACTATAAATATTGTTTTTTCTCTCCTTGGTGGGGAAAATTAGCTACTTCCATATTACATGCCTACTGAAGTAGGAAACTGCCGAATCAGGTAGGAAAACATCTGGCCATGAATAAATCAGCATTTGTCCAGTATTTCAAAGTGTGAAACTAGGCAGACAAGCACATATCCTAAGATCTCTGCTTTCTCTTGCTTCCCTGTAGAGAGATTGGAGCTAATATGGCTGCTGCCACCATCTGTCTAAATACTAGTGTTGTCTTGAATTAAACACAGTTAAACTAGTGGAGGATAGAATTAAATTTTATTTGTACATTTCTTTACCAGATGCTTAGCAATATGAAATAACCCACAAAGGCTCAAACCAATTAAGCTCATCACAAAGAAAATAATGTGTATTGAAAATCAACAAATTCAGAACAAGTAAAAGTTGTTTTCATAATTCGATCCACATAGTTCATGAATTATATATTTTTTTCCTAAAATTTTAAATAAGAATCACTGCAGTGTTGCTGATAGTGAAGGGGAAATATCTCTATAATAATCTGTAACATTTTATGTTATCACTCATTAGAAAAAAAAATCATTAAATTCCCCGATACTACACTGTAATTTGTTTTGTTCTAGTTTGAGTCCTCTCAAGGAATCTTAGAACAAGCTCCATACATAGACAGTAAGTAGAGAACGGATGCATCTGATGTTGATGGTCAACAACAGAGCCATAGTGAATGCAGACTTTATCAGATCAGTCAGTGTGGCTGTTTGCAGTGTAACCATTTTTACTACAAAGGTTTTCTCCTTGAGGTCTGGATAAGAACTCAATCTCCTGTATACTAGATAATAATTTTTATGCTGACTATGAATTCAAAGTGATTATTAACTTAAATCAATCAGTTATGTAGTAGTAATAAGGAATAGTAAGTATTATCACTTCCAAGAGAAAAATGAAAAAGCAACTTATTTATGAATATTTTTCTTAAATTTTAAGTTTCTATTGGAAGTTATTCTGTCTTGTAAACACATTTCTTTTGAGAAGTTCCTGTGTAAACTTATTTCATTTTAGTACTAAAATTCTGTGATTTATAGGACATGGACTGCATGAAAGTTGATAAGTGTTGCTCTGTTAAATATGAAAATCACTTTAGAAACAAGACTCTGATAGGGTTTTAATGCTTTAAGAGTTTATTGTGTGCATAAAGTACTTAAAGTAGTAGTCATTTGGAATTTGAGATTATATTTAATATCTAACTCATGATAATACATTTAATAAAGCTAAATATATGCATTATATTTAGAGAACTCTACTTTGTATCAGGTTGACATAAAACTCGCTGACACGGTAACCTTTTTTGCTGTGAGCCATGTGTTCCTTGTGCTTACTATCTACAAATTGGAATAAATATGACTGCCCAAAGGTGACACAAATACCTATAACCATTTACATTGTAAAAATATATACAAAGTAATGTATAAAATGAAAAAAATCTATATTTATTAGAATAAATATTTATTATTTATTTTCTACATTTTACATGAACAAATGTTTAGATTAATAGTGCAGGCAAGAATTGCTGACTTAATTAATATCCAAAAAGAACACAGTGAAGGAAGGAGATGAAGAAGATTGTGACCAGCAGCAGAAAGAGAGTAGTATTAAATTGGCTATGATGTAAAAATCTCATTATAATATAGTTATTAGATCACTGAATTTGAGTTTGGGCTCCATAGAGTCTTGCCACTAACTTCTCTGAGAATTGTTTCCATTTACAATTGAACGTAAAGCTCATCTTTCTTTGTTAAATAAAGCATAACAATAATGTCAAATGACAGAAGATAAATACACAAGGGAGTACGGCTGGAATCGTATTTCTCTGAAATACTGGATTCATTGGAATGAGGAGACCCACAGTGATCTGGGACTCCAGCCCATCAATCATGCATGATGCCAGAAGTCTTGACCAGTTATAGACCTTGTCACCAATCTAAGCCATATTCATCTGAATACTACCCTGTGGCTTCAGCAATAGAGCCTCTGTACCCTCAAGCTAGTCACAGCTCAGGATCTATCATATTGCTTGCATATTCCATTTTACAAGGAGAATTCTCAAAACATACATGCTTCTTAGAACACATCTTCCATGGTAGATGTTTCCTTCTTACACAAGAAGGAAGATTATTTGTAACCATCCCTTATTTAAAAGTGCCTTTAAAATTAGCCATGGGCTCATGCATTCTTTCTGAAAAGTGGTTATAAATATCCCCATGGATTTTCAAGGCCATCTAGTAGTATCTTAGCAACCATTTGAAGATATAAAAGCTGAGTGATAGAAATATCATGTAGTAGTATCAATATTTATTTTCTAAAATTTGGCAACAAATTAGAAATAAGCATTTTGTTTTTAAATTAAAAATGTATTATTATTTTCTAGCCTCTCACTGTATTGAAATGAGAAAATGAAATTTTCTGATCAATTCTTGTGCACTGATTTGTTATAAATTAACGGAATTTACATCATGTTACTGCCTCTTTACTTCTTACTAAACAAAGAATACAGAATCCAATCAACATTCCTAAAGAATATTTAAAAACAATTAATAATAATATGGGGAAGAATAAGTTAGATGCCTACAACATAATTTAAAATATAAAGATTAATGAGAATTGTTGTTATTTTAAAAATTTCTGCTCCAAATGACTATTCAGTTTAAATTGAAAAAAAAAAGTGATGTTTTTCAGATTATGGAATACAATCAGAAAATGGAAAACATACGATCATTTAATGATAGATATTTGACTGGTAGATTTATTACATTTTATTACATTTATTACAGTTATTGCATTTTATTTCACCACAGTAAAATCACTCAAGACAAATCACTAGATGAAACAGGAAGCTGCTCAATGTTTTATTTGTTTATGACATTGATTGTGAATATAAGTATTATATGAAGATTCTCAAGAAATTATTTCCAAATTGCCAGGTGACACAGGAATTCTCTTTTTCTGTGTTTGTGTTATTTCAATGAAACTGAAACTCACACAAACCTGTATTCTAAGAATTCAGGAATTATTACAGGTATCCATGTGCCCATGACCACCAGAACTCCATTATCACACTCTCCTCTCCTTTATTGCTTTGTAATTTCTGTTCATCTCCCATTCACCTTCATTTTGGCTCTTACTTCTAATACCAAGTCATTTGATCAATCATAATCCTTGATCTTACATTCATGGCTCTCAGTCCTATTGTCTGGACTGGTTTATTACCTTTCTGGTTTTAGAATGGGCAGGCTCAATTCTTCCAACACTGCCCCTTCAATTTCTAAAGAAAAATGCCCAAATTATTTGATGTTCTTCCCTTGACTTGAAAGGGTCTGTAGGAAAGGTATCTATATCCACGTGACAGTATATTCAACCTCAGCTCTAAGCATATTCTATATTACCTTCATTTTGTTATGTGAGTTGCCTAATAAAATTAGACCATTTATTAGGATGCAATCCTCTACTACTTCCTGCAGTTGTGATAAATAAAACATTTTCCCCAGGTAAGCCAATCATTCTTATGAAGGCATAAGAGGGTGAGAACAGGAAGGCATATTGATTTTATAAATTCAATGTTGCTGAGAAGTCATGGTATTTGTGAAGTTTGTACATTCTGTAAGAAACAAGAAACGTAAGACATTCTTACTAAATGTGCAGTATAGTATAGGGATGAACCTAAGTAATGTGAACACAGAAGAAAGGGATACAAATTAATGATTTCACAATATGATTTCAAAAATGGGGGCAGGGCAAAATTCTCCTTTGAAAAGTCAGTAGTTTATGTAGAGAATGTGGCATTCGGGTCTATATGCAGGAAAGGCAGGAGTCCATCAGGCCTACAGGACAAGTAGATTAAAGAGAGTAAGCAGAGCCAACAGTGGAAATGCCTCCCAGGAAAGCATACTGGCAGTATGAGCTGACACTATCTCAGGTCTGAGCAAGGTCTTTGCATGGGAGTCTGACCGTGCGTCATTTTATTTCTGATGATGCATACTGTGAATGTGGCTCTATCAGTGTGTACCTATCACGTATGAAGCTTTTGGGTTGACTCTTAGAACTCAAAGAAAAAAGTAGTTAAGTACTTAAAATGTGTTTTTAATAAAAGGAAATGCCATACAGGGATAATGACAGCATCACCTGGTTCTAGTTCACTTGTTTTTATATAAAAGACTCTCTGCCATTCCTAATAAGGACTGTGGATTGAGAATTAAAGAGCCTTTGACTAGTCGAACAACAGACTCACAATTCTGATGGGCAAAGTTTCCTATAATTTATCACAGAACTCACCATCACAAATATCTTAATTTTTATTGTCTACATATTTATAATTTCTTATCCTGAAAAGGAAATTAGCCTAAGTAACGGTCTTGGTAAAAGAGTTACTGATTTCAAGAATGAGCAAAAAATGTTTAAGGTTTTTTGTCTTACAGTCTTAAAAAAGAAGTTGACATACAAGTTTTAATGATGTGGAAACTAACAGCACAATGCAAATAGGAAAAAAAAAACCTATGGGCATCTCTGCTTAGATGTGAGATATTAGTTATTAATCTTTGAAAATTTATATTTACCTTTCAGAATATGATGAAGTAATATTTCCTTCCCAGAAAGTAATCATAAATGTTGATATAAAACTTCAAAGTACTTCCGACCTTCTGAAGCTTTTCCATGGCCTGCCCTGGCACCCATGTTGCTCAGATTATAAAGCCCCAAAGCAAAATATTATGGGACTGACTGCATTGCTTCAGAGACCTAATAAGAGGCAGTGGCACAAAAACCGTGAGGCAGCGATGCAGAAACCTTCGCAAATAAGCCAAACTGTTTCCACTCCTGTGTAGTCAAGAGCGTAGCTGGAAATTGCCATTAGAGCTACACCAATTTTGATTTATTTTATTTGATAGAAAATCATTTTATATGTATTTAAAAGGATAAGATAAAAATTAGAAACATCTTTCAGGTGAAGTTAGAAAGAGGTCAAGACTTATCATAAGCTTCTAATATTTAAGAGTAGTGATTTAGCACTCATAACGTTACATTTTAGGCTGTTTTTTCATGATAGGATATTGAATTATACTATATTTGAGCCCTATTGTTGTTAAATTCCGTATTTTCAAGTAACTCATTTAAATCTAATAAATTAAGACAACGTTTTTGAACAATTATAATGAGTCCAATTATTCCCAGAGTAACTACCATGTTTTCAGGAAGTGAGCCCTAGTGAGACATGGTTGAATTGCTAAATGGCTGAATTTGCAAAAGTGGGCGATAATTAAACCGTTACGCTCAGCTCTTATTAAATATTAATGACTTCTCCATGACTTTGAATCAGAGAGTTTTCTACATGAGAGCTTCTGACCGGGTTGTCTGAATGATGAATCATCTGCCCTGTGGTGGTCTCCCTCAGCTCCGCAGTACTCATACGCTCAGAACCAGGAAATTTAACTGTGGTTGACTTTGTTGGACTTGGCTTTTACCTAAGAACTTAAAAAGGAGCTTTCAATATTGATATCACTGTGTTTTAGCCTAAAGGAACAAAACGTTTCCCTAAGGTAAAAAAATCTTGACATTAAAAAAATAATAATAAAACATAAAAAACAAAAATCACGCTGCTCGGCTAAGACTCCAATCATCTGAAGGCACTTGCCCCTGGTGTGGCTTCAGATCCGGCGGCACACATGCCAGAACCCAAGCTCAGGAAAGCATCTGTGCAGCAGAAGCTGCTCTGTGTGGCCCCTCCACCCTTCTCCTTGTTTGTTTTCTTAACAAATGTTAAGCACCAAAGAGACAAACAGGGATAAATGGCTCACTAGTTGCCCATCTGGTTCTCTGGCAGAGACAAATGCTGGACAAAAAGCATCCGTTTGTAAGGTTGAGTCCTGGGGAACCCACTCTCTCATCCCTCCAGCATCAACTGCCGTCTGTTCACATAGTTTTCCACCAGTAGAGAATAATGTAGTGATAGGTCGTAAGTAATAAAACACACCACTCTTTCTCAAGCCCCTGTGATTAACACTGTATTTGTGAGACATTAGCTTTACTTCACAGGACTATATTTTAACAAATAGACATAGACTCAAACTACTTGAAAGTGCTGAAATGAACAGTCTGATGTATACATAAGTTCTGATAGAGATAAAGGAGTTGCGTTTAGAGGTTAAAATACATTTCTTCTGGAAATAACTGAAAATGGAAGGATCAGACCTCTCCTGCCCCAGGCCAGATATATAAAAAGAGACAGAAAGACAAATGGACGGGTAGGAAAGATGGAAGAGAGGAAAATGGGAAGGGAGGAAGGATCAAAGGAAAGAGGGATGGAGGAGATGAGATGGTAGGGAGAGGAGAAAGAGCAAGAGGAAGAAGAAGAGGGGCACGACTGGAGCAATTGTGTCAGAGTTCTCAGTAATGTATGTGTAACAACCAAGTGGCAGCACCATTGCAACCCCATGCACACCCAGTGACTGATAGCACTGTCACAACTCTGCTCATACCCAGTGGCTGACAGCACTGTTATTCTGCCAAATAAAACAGTTCTGTTGTCTAATATCCTCATGGAGAGCAGGGACATAGAGATCAAGGAAGAAAGGAACAAGGAAACTGATGCAATAATGGAGAAAATTCTAAAGTAACATACGGTATATAATACTTCACATTCGTTTGCATTCAGACATCTGTCCATTTCAGACAGAAACCAAGAAACCCTAAGAAAATGGCAGCTATGGTGTAGGCAAGGACTATCTTCCAAGTCTATCAATAGTGAAGAATAGAGAGAAGATGTGAGAGACTATGTAATGGACATACAGGTTGCTATTTGCCAATGAGATTATAGCTTCGATTTCAGGAAGATATATGAAACTAAAAAAATTGAGAACAATATCTACACAACAGCAACAGCAACAACAACAACTAACTGGTTACTTAAATAATAAATGTTAATAAAGCAAGATATTCACATCCTCCTGAAGGGATAATTTCCATTAATAGGTATATTTCTGGGTCTGGAAGCATGGGTCAGTGCTTAAGAACATGCACTGTGTATCACAGAGACCAGAATTTGCATCGCTTACTCAGGTCTGATGGATCAGAACTGCTGTCAGTGCAACTCTCCCAGATCCAAAGCCCTCTTATGACTTCCTCGGACATGACACTCAGATACACAGATCATATTAAGGCATACAGGAGTCCACATAATTAAAAATAAAATAAAATGAGTAAATGGAAGTATATTTCTGAACTTGAACCTCTGTTAATGCTTTCAGTTGGTTTAATTAGCATTGTCCTATACTGATACATTATAAATTCATTTTTGTACATTTTTACCTAACTTTGCCAAGAATTCAGAAAAGCAGGTGCTGTACATTTGTGTTCTCTGCTTGGATTAAACACAGTGATGTTGATTCATTCCTGTCATTCTATTTTTTTTTTCTTTCTGTTATTTGTCAAAGTATTTTCAAATGAATTCTGGATCTGACCAGTTATGCTGTGACAAAATTGCGTTTTCATGATGGTGGTGCTAATGCCATCATCAATCTAAATAAAAATGTGTTTTTCTTCTACCCCTGCCATTACCTACATGATTACCTATGTTTGATGGTTTCAAATAAATATGGAAATAATATGCCCATATTGCATGTGCTGTTGTGCTTTTCATAATCAGTTCAAGCTCTTAAGTCCACCATCCCCTTCTTTCCCTGTACCAAAGACATGTTGCCAGGTCATCAGTGTCACAATTGATAAATAGTGGCTGCTTTCCCCATAACCATAAAGCATGCAAGATACCATCACATTTAGAAGTCTAGAATTCCATTATTTTATAGCCCTGTCACTACTTTTGTTTTAGAGAAGGTGGCACTGGATTACAAAGAGCTTAAGATATTTTCCTAGGATGACAAAGCAAAGTATGGGAATATAGACAAGCGAATTGTGTCAGACAAGCCTGGTACTGCCAAACCGTGTGTATGAACACAGTTGGGAGGTCACTGCCTTTTTGTGATGTCGCAGAAGGATTTTGAAGCTTTTTGTATCACGTATCCCATGTGAGGTTCATGGGTTTGTGTAACACAGATGCATATTCATTGATAACTATGTGTGTGGTTATCTCTTTTGCTTTGAGCAGATCATCAGAACCCTTGGCCCTTTGGAACTGGTCCTTAATACTCCTAGCCATCACAGAGTTCATCATGGTAAGGTGGTTCGGTTTTGTTGCTGCTTCTTCATCTTGTTTGTTTTGTTTTGTTTTGTTTTGTTTTGTTTGATACAGGGTTTCTCTGTGTAGCCTTGTCTGTCCTGGAACTCACTCTGTAGACCAGGCTGGCCTTGAACTCAGAAATCCACCTGCCTCTGCCTCCCAAGTGCTAGGATTAAAGGCATGTGCCACCACTGCCCGGCTTCATCTTTTTTTTTTTTTTTAATTTTGGTGTTATGCTTGCGCTACTTTAGTAATAAAAACACACCTCACACTGTGACTGGACACTGCATAAATAAGTATTGCTTCTCCTCCCTTACTAAGAGAATCTTCAGCTTGAAAGCATGGACCAGTGGACCTGACCTTCTCACACTCTTTCCATGTCATCTAATTGTGGTTGAGAAATGCACCAAACAGCTAGAGAGGAGCTTGTAGGAGTTCTCTGTGGGGTTCTCTGACACAGTGCTAAGAATCTGCCCTGTCCATAGTGAAAATGTTAGTCTTGAAAACTATTGTGACTTTTAAAGGAATTTTATTTTTTAAACATGTGCACTACAGGAAACAAACCACGAGAAGCCAATTACATTAGAAAAATACAAGGTTATTTTAAAAACTTAAAAATATATATCTTGAGATTTGAAAAATGCCTAGTAACCAACATTTCCCTCTCCTGCTTCTGTTCAGTAAGGATCTCAGCACAAACTGCACTGGCTAGATAAAACAGACCCCATACGACTAGGGCCAAGGCATAAAGACACCAAGTTTAGTGAAAATCAAAATGCATTTTATTTGGGCAGAACAGGAATCATTAAGAATGTGCATTATTTGTGATGGAAAAATAAAAGTAAACTTGGAATTTGTATGAACTCTAGAGTACATGAATACATAATAGACTTTTCAAGTAATGAAGCCCAGGTAATAGCAAGATTATCCAAGCCACTTCCATATACACCGCATGAATAAATCTTAGGGGCATAATGGTGAGGGCACTCGACATAGCAGTGAACGCTGCCCTTCTGTTTTTCTTAGTCCCTGACTTCACAGTATTAGAACACTACAGCATGGTCCTCCCAAGGGAAACTTGCCCCTTTCTCCCAGACAAGGGCCACAGCACCATCAAAACTCAGGATGAAGGGCTCAAGCTCTTTCAGCCTCAGCCCTATCCCTTCTCCTGGGAGCAGTTAACAAAGGAGTGTAAGATTCTTAGGGATTCCTCTACATAAACAGGAAAATCTGGAAAGAGGAATCCACACTGAAAAAACAAGCAGCTGGGAATTTCTTCTTTACCTCACTTTCCCACTTCCCCAGACATCAGTCAGACCATGCTTAGCATCACCATGTCTCCTACTATATGTTGGGACCAACACTTTGTAGTGAAGGCTGTCCTGGGCACCGTAGGGTGCTTAGCTGAGTCCCTAATGTATGTCCACTTGATGCCTCTGTACTCCCTTGTGATTGCGATTACCATCATGTCTCCAAACACTCATCCCTTTAGAGGGAAATGGCTCTCTCTCCTAGTGGAGAACCATGTTTGGATGGTGTGTAAGCTTTCTATTCCATTCTCAGGGATTTTTCTTTATTTATGAATCAACTGAATGCCTGCATGCACAAAAAGTGTGTCCATGAATACAGACACATGGTTTAGAAGATTGAAACACTTTCTTTCAGCTTTAGCAACGTTTATATTATTGTGGACATTTAACGTTTTTATTATTATTATTTTATCTAGTTTTTTTTCTCTTTTTTAAATTAATTTATCTTTTTACACTCCATATTTTTATTTGCCCCCCATCCACCCTCTGAATGTTCCATATCCCAAACCTCCTCCCTACCCCTTGTCTCCATGAAGATGTTCCCATCTCCCACCCCACCTGACCTCTAAACTCCCTGGGGTCTCCAGTCTCTTAAGGGTTATGTGCATCACCTCTGAATGAACATGGACCCAGCAATTCTCTACTTTATGTGTGTTAGGGGCCTCATATCAGCTTGTGTATGCTGTCTGCTTGGTAGTCCAGTGTTTGAGAGATCTCAGGGTCCAGATTAATATATGCTGGCCCTCCTACAGGATCGCCCTTCTCCTCAGCTTCTTTCAGCCTTCCCCAATTCAACAAAACACAGAAAATTTAAGAAAAGTGGCCAGTTACTTTAAGTTTAAATTGTAATTTAATATTTTGGAGCTGGAAAATTAGCATATTCCTAAAAGCTGTCACTAGAAATGTAATTTTATTTAAATTTGCCTTTTATTATTAAAATAGCCAAATATCACTCTCATCTTTTTTAATGACACAACAGCAAAGAAAACAAATACAAATACATAGCATCACAAAGAAATAAAAGCTAATATATGTTTCCTTTTAAGATTTATTTTATTATTACAATTTTGTTTGTATGAGTATTTTTATCTGCATGTATACCTGTATACACCATGCATCCAGTCCTCTCTGAGGCCAGAAGAGCATGTCAGATGCTCTGGAATGGGACCTGCAGATTGTCATGAGCCACCATGGGTGCTTCGGATAGATCCTTGGGACTGTACAAGTAGCCAGTGCTCTTAGCAGCAGAGGAACCATTGCTCCGGCCCCCAAACACATTTATTATTGTCCCACTTCCTTTTTACTTCCTCTGAAAACTGCGATAATTAATGCGATAATTCGTTATTTCTTGATAGCTTTATGAAAACTAGTTATGTGAATATATGTAGATATTTAGCTAAAACATTGGAAAAATGCACATGAGTTTAAAAAATCTCTTTAATAAAATTAATTGCAAAATAATTAAAATGAGAGTACAGCTCACAAATAACATGTGTTATTGTCACTGATAATTTTTGAAAAGTTTTTGTGATGATCATTACAATATTTACTATTCCCTTTTTTTCCCTCTAAGCTGTCACACATATTCCTCCCGATTCTACTTCAAATTCAGGGTCTCTTTTCTCAATAATTGTTATTGCTTTCATATATGATTAATATTCATATGTACACACACACACACACACACACACACACACACACACACACACACTTCAGTTTTACTTGCTCAGCCCAGTACGATGCTATTTGTATATATGTTTTCAGGGTTAGCTCTTCAGCACTGAATAACCAGCTATTGTTGTGATTCTTCCCTGGGAAAGTCCACCTTATTCACTCTCAACTTTCCTCAGTTAATTAGGTGGAGGAGAAGCTATTTAAAAAAAAAATTATTGCTTGAGTTTTTCTTATATGTTCTAAAACAAGAAAAATAGATTTTTGAAAGCCCAATTTCATCTATTTGAAAAATAATACTTTTAATATTTTGTCTCACAGGTAGAAATCGTTACTGCATAGATAAAAACTATGCCGGCACTCTTATTATTTGGGATAGAATTTTTGGTAAGTAAATTGTACAAATATTATAATAGTTAATTAGCTGCTTTGGAAATGATGGGAAGTCGCATTAGTCATATTGTAATGCTTATCTTCCAGGGACATTTGAAGCAGAGAATGAGCAGGTCATATATGGTCTAACTCATCCCATTGGTACATTTGAGCCATTCAAAGTGCAGGTAATTCATTCAGCCTTGCTCTTTCTGAATGCATAGAGTTTCACCAATTTAACTTTAAGCAGAAAATGGCCATTGTAGGTGGAAGTGCTTTACATTGCTGTAAAAAAATGTTTTACATACAAATGGATTTGAAAATAACTTAGTGGTCAAGTGACAACTTGAATCAGATGGGTAAGGTCCATTAAAACTTAGTATAAGAATTTTCAAATGTATCTAATACTTCAAATGCAAAGAAAGTGCCTCTCTAGAAACATGTTCTTTCTCAGAATAGACCTGAAATATATTCATGTATTCGGGAGTAGTGCTAAGACATATAATTGAGGCTGATCCCACAGTACGAAAAATATTTGCTACAAGCCTTCAAACTCTGGTTAGAAATTGAACACGAGGCCTTGGCCCTTCTCGTCTTAGAACAGGGTGTCAAGGAGCATTATACATCAGTGAGGTCCACATATTACCTCTCCTGCTAAGACTTCATGGAGCAAACCAATTTTCTGTTACACATGTGGTACTGCTTGCTCACTGGCCTTAGTGGTTGGCACTAGAGAAATTGAAGAATGTCTGCCAAGTTCCAACATGTCAACATCAGACAGCCGCAAAGGCTCCTGGGGTTATGAAATTACAAATGAGGAAAAGGTAGCAGTGATCTACAAGCTCTGATGGCCATCCAGTGACAGCTCTGCTCACTGGGTTGGTTGCAACACCCTGGATGTAACATATTACAGGTTCCTGATGGGAGCGCTTGGCAAACCTACTTCAGTTTGCACAGAACATTGAGACCAAAGGAAGATCCCCATGTGTTGAAACTCTGCTACATCAAGTACCTGCAAACACAAAACAACTCATTAATTATCAATAATGACTTATGAATCAGTGGTTCTTTTATTTCTAAATTCTAGCGCAGGGAACACAGGCTCAGAGTACTTAAATAATTCCAAGTTCTATTATCAGCTGCTAATTTAACCTAGCAATCCAAGACCCAAGCACACTTAACTCATTTATTACACCCTCCTCTTACTGTGGCTTCACATAGCAGCTATGGTCAATTACTATCCTTCCTATACTGAAGGTCATCTGTGTATACACAATTGAAAAGGAGAATGCTGTCGTTCATCATCTTGTGCTTTCCTGCTACCTGGCACTCCTTCCGTCATTATCCAAGCTGTACTCAGAACAGGGTATGTCTCTCAGGACACACAATAAATACATTTGGATCTTGACAACCAGCTCTATTAAATTAAAAAAAAAATCAGAAAATTTACAGCAAAGTGCCCTTTTCCTTGCTTCAGGTACATTTTCTCCTTAATATGAATAAAGAAAGAAAAATGTAAAATCCTGCTTAATCTCTCAAGGAAAGAGCTTTACAAATCTAGTGCCAAAGTGACCATTTTTGTAGCGTGTAGATTTGGCTCAGCAGCACTGTGGACTTAAATTGGAATAGATCATAGGTGATGCTGGTATTATTGATGAATTCATTACACTTTTAAGCAATTGTTTGAGGAATATATTGTTTTTGTTGGTTTGTTTAATTTTTGAGGTTAATGGGTTCATACCAGAGAAAAGCTCAGTGAGTGGGTATTTTAAGCACTACATATGCACAGTCAAACGGATGACTAGGGATTCACTATGTGCCAGTAGGAGATAAATGGCAGGTATTATTTAGCTACTGCTCATTTAAGGCAAGTATTAAGCCTCCAGGTATCAAACTTCAAAATGTCTTCTTCACCATGGTAGTTGTCACCTGTAGGGCTAAGGTGATCATTCTATTGAGAAATATCAAGTTGGCAAATTATGATATTTGAGAGTTTTTAACAAATTATTTACTTTCAGTGACATCCCTTTGCATGAAGCTAAATTGCTTATGTAGAATTTATCACCCCTAGAATTTGCTGCACTACATACAGGAATATGCTTGCTATTCTTATGTATTCACTCTGCTCTCTTTAGAAGACCCAATTTCCAGGGGAATAGGAATTAAATAATTAAAGGAAATGTTTTTATGCTATTGTGATGTATTTTTCATGGGAAGTATTCAAATGTGTAAAAATAAATTTGAAGTACATTTTCAAAATACCCAAATGATTCAGTAGTTTAATGCGTGTTGGAGGTTCTAAGCATACCAATATTCTATATTGCTAGTAGTGAAAATCTCCAAGCTAAGCTTCCTTCTAACATTTACCTCATCTTCAGAAATGTCTCCATTAAGTCTCACAATAACTCATGTTGATTCTTGGAATAGTTCAAGCAACCATAAAACCCATTTTTCTAATCTTAGCAATTTAAATTCACCCAGGGACTGCAAAAATACCAGCAAGACCACAAAATCTGGGAGCAAATGCTTTTCTCTCCATTAATGCACTTCTGTATTTTAAAAAATTCTAACATTTAGAGTCTGGAGCTGATGCGCAAACCCTAGGCATATATTCAATCCTATGGTGTATCATGGGTACTTGTGTGAAATGTTCTTATAGTTAAAAATGAGCACTAATCATTATTGAGCACTAATATGTGCATATGTTTTTAACTTCGGTGTATGTCAAATAAATGGTATTTAAAGAATGAGGAATATTCCTGTTATAACATTCAGTTAAAAGGTCTCCCCAGGCATCAAACTTTTCCTTTCTTGTGGCAAAATGAGCAACTTAGTACTTGGACCTCTACAACCTGAAATGTCTGTGAATATGTTTTGTTAATATCATGTTATTAACCTAAATAATTGTTTTAAAAGTATTTGAACTGATAAGCACTCTTAAGATGGCTCCATGTTCGACTGTAATATCCATCCAGTTACCTGTTAGAGACAGAGTTAGAAGACACAGTTAGTTATTTTATTTAAAGCAAACACATAGCTTATTTACTCTACTTTGCTGATTTGTAACCAATTGTAGTTTTTACACTTCAAAATTATAATTTCATTTAACTTCCAAGATGTTGATAAGAACAGAATCAAGATATACAGAATGTGCAGAATTAATTAAAATGCATAATGTGGTAACATATCAATATATTATTTATCTTCTCAGGCACAATTTCTATTATAGACAATATGTAAATTAAACTGAATATACTTCTAAATTATATAGTTAGTTATATTTAATTTTTTTGTGTTTGTCTTACTTTGAAAAACTATATTTTATTCAAGTTTCACCATTTGCTCTATATATGGACTACATTCTGGACCACACCTGGATTCTGCCATAAGTTTTCTGTCCTATTTAAAGGACCAGGATGGGGTCCAGGTAAACCAAGACTTGGCCTGAGTGAAGAAATTCCAGAGGTAAGTATAGTGCATGGCATAAGAGATGGTGAGGCTATATATGTAATACCATCCTCATGTGAAACTAAAATGATGTTTCCTAGCATGATGTATAAAGATAGATTAATGAGAAGACACTACCACAAACATGGATTAAGGGAGCAAGACCTATTATGTAGGCATTGGTTTATTACAAGGAGTGCAATTGACGAAGTAGAACAATTGAAATTATTTTCAGAATCATTTAAACCTACAGCAAGAGCCTCCTCTGGTGTGTTTGTCTTCTATTCAGAGACCTAAAACCTGAGAGATGGAAAGACCTTTGAAAATCAGGTCTATTCTTAATTTTATTTATTACAAAATCAAGTGCCCTAAATAGCAGTTCTAAAGTCATGCAAAAAAGTGGCTGAATTTATTTGATATTAAAATAAAAATATAGAAATAACTTTAAAAGAACCAGAAAAGTAGAAGAAACCAAGGAATTTTTGTTTGTTTGTTCATTTTTGTTTTTTGGTTTTCAAGACATTTTGTCTGTATGTCCATGGCAGTCTTGGAACTCACTCTGTAGACTAGGCTAGCCTCAAATTCAGTTATCCATCTGCCTCTGCCTCCCAAGTGCTGGGATTAAATGTGTCCACCAGCACCACTGACTTATGAAATAAAAAAAAATGAAATCTGAAATGTTCTTCTAGAGAAAAATAATAAAGTTTCTGTTCAATTGTTCATGATATATACTATATTTCTTTATCAAATGAAAGTCAGAAAAAGAAATACAGAAACAATAGGAAAAATAAATTGTCATCTACAAGATGGTATTTAAGATAAAAAGTCATGCAATATCTTAAAGAAAATATTTTATATGGATATTTTATTATTTTTATATATCTTAAAATATTTACATATGTTTTATATTCATGATTAGTTGTATAGTAATCTCGATAGAGGAGGAAAGTACTTTGATTTCTGCTAGGAAGGAGAGTTTTATTTTTCTTTCTTATTTTTAACAAAAATAATCAAAGTGGGTATTTTTAAGTTGTATAAGTGCCTTCATCTGCTTTATCCAAATAAAATTATAGCACAGTACTTCTAGAAATCTTAATAACTTAGAAAATTATATTGGTAAAATATCATTTGATGTTGAATCATGGTTACTTATGCTGCCCAGAGTCACTTGTCTTCTTTTCCCTGGTATATGGATGGGCATGGTTCTAATTTATTATTCTTAGCTATTGAAATTATGAACACACATAGAGCTGAAGCACCTATGACTTTTCTGTTTAAGGAAGAATAAATCATAACCAGAGGGCATAATATTTAGCATCAAGAAGTAACTTTCCTAATCGTCAGACAATTTTCTATATAAGGAAATGAATGTCAAATTATTTCTGGGGACAAAAAAAAAAAAAAACCTGACAAAGTCAAGTTGCTGTGACTCATCTTTTCCCACAGTGTAAATTGTCTGAAGAGAGATGAACAACAGCATAGAGTAAAGAATTGTCCTTCTTGTCTACACAGGTTACAGGAAAGGAAGTCCCCTTCTCATCCTCAGCATCCCAGCTCTTAAAGATCTACACTGTCCTCCAGTTTGCAGTAATGCTGGCATTTTATGAAGAGACCTTTGCAAACACAGCGGTAAGTGGCATCAATTTTAACATCATATGTGAAAAATAATACAAGTATTTCTTTAATTAAAACAAATTATTTCCTTGTGACAATGCTCTATTTTTCTTCATAACTGCTTTCAGTTTTTGGGGAGGACATAATGAACTTTAATGAACAGGTAAATTAATCTTTTGAAGAGTATTAAATGTATGGCTGGGCAGTGGTAGTGCACGCCCTTAATCCTAGCATTTTGGAGGCAGAGGCAGGCAGATTTTTGAGTTTGAGGCCAGCCTGGTCTACAGAGTGAGTTCCAGGACAGCCAGGGCTATACAGAGAAACCCTGTCTCAAAAAACAACAACAAACAAACAAACAAACATTTAAAAACGAGTTTTAAATGTAAACAAATCAGTTGTATCCAAGTGGTATTCTATATAATATACATTAAATACGTTTTCACCAAATCTAAATGCTAAATAAAATATTACCATATTTTTGTAATTGAAATAAAGACTTCAAAAGTCAGAAAAGAATATTTCCTACCAATTTCAGGATAATTCATATATTTAAACAATAAGTTGGAAATTGAGTGTGGAGGACTTCCATTGCAAGGTTGTAGTTTTTCCTAATGTTCTCTTTAAGATGGACATAATAACTGAACTAGGGGGAATGTAAACTTAAGTGAGCTAAAAAGTACAGTTTATGAATGAGTATACTATAGTTAATTAGCATTATCTACACTGGCTGTGTGAATCTACAGAATATCTAAGATGTTAAAAATAATGAGGAAGCAGAGCTTTTGGGTGTAGCTGACTCAGATCTATGACTGTTGTAATTAGTTATGTACTGATGAGACAAGGGTCTCTGTGAGTCAGGCAAGACACTTTTGATAAACTAATTAAATTCAAAATAAAATTAAAACATTTTCAGGAAAACTAAAGCACTAATAAAGAGAAAATATTAAGAAAATATTTGCCGGGCCATGGTGGCATATGCCTTTAATCCCAGCACTTGGGAGGCAGAGGCAGGCAGTTTTCTGAGTTTGAGGCCAGCCTGGTTTACAGAGTGAGTTCCAGGACAGCTAGGGCTACACAGAGAAATCCTGTCTGAACAAACCAAAAACAAAAAAACAAACAAACAAAAAAGAAAGAAAGAAAGAAAGAAAGAAAGAAACAAAGAAAGAAAGAAAGAAAATATTTGTAGACTTGTAGACTTGTACTTAGCTTTTAAGAAGTAGAAGAAAAATCCCTGAAAATTTGTGATTTTTTTTTCTTTTGGTTCATTTTTGAGATTGTAATTCAATTACAATATCTAAATCCTTCCATAAAATCCTCTCCATTATATTGCATATTTATGGACTCTTTTATTAATTTTTATTGCATCCATCTGCATATGTATGTATGTATATACAAATATCCCTAAATATAGCCAGTTGAGTCCATTTAAAATTACTTGTATATATGCTTTTAAGGCTAACCATTTTTCAGAATTTTAACTATCTGGTCTTCACACAGGACTGAATACAAACCTATACTAACAATGGCTTGGATAAATGTTAGATAAGAATAAGGGGTTTTTTTTGTTGTTGTTGTTTTGTTTGTTTGTTTTGTTTTGTTTTTTGTTTTTTGTTTTTTGTTTTTTGAGACAGGGTTTCTCTGTACAGCCCTGGTTGTCCTGGAACTCACTTTGTAGACCAGGCTGGCCTCGAACTCAGAAATCCACCTGCCTCTGCCTCCTGAGTGCTGAGATTAAAGGCATGTGCCACCATGCCCGGCAGCAATAAGTTTTAAGTTAGTCTCAAATCATAGATCAGGTACCAAACTAAAAAAAAAAAAAAAAAAAAAAAAA